>MU869493.1:32833-43255 GCA_036418205.1 Ostertagia ostertagi | reverse complement strand
GGTTCATATCTTTATTGGAAATGACCGATTGGGCATCTACATTCCAAGCTTTTATATAAAGCGAATTGAGTCATAAGCGAAACAATTTCTTCGTATTCTTCTTTAATATTCTTGTCGCGAATTTCTCAGAAAAGGATGATTAAGGCGTCAAACTTGGCGATATTGCGAAAATGACACATTTCTTTGAAATTTCAATGTAATGTAAAAGCTGCATTAGTCATTACAGATCATACCGGCGCCTCCCGCGAAAGGTTGCCAAATAAAACAAGTTATTTTAAGATAATGAAGATTTTGGAAAATTGCTGAAATTTTTCAGGGCAATCACATCGCGTCGCTCACGAAATTTCACAGAATTCCTAATGAGTGACTTATATTTAACTCATGAAAAAACGAAGGATAATTCCGCTATGGAGAGTTCCACAGTTACAGTGTCATGAGCATTAAATGTCACTGCTTCTATACACTCATACGTTGAACACTAGAGCACAAACTGGACGCTGAAGCTCTATTTAAGATCAAGAAACTCTGGTGGTCCTGCAATCGATCAATACACGTGAAACCTTGGTAAACAACAACTATATTCGCCACATGGAGTGAAGGGCTTGCTCACGGCGCGATTGAGGCCTTTCCCTAATCCAGCAATTTGTATAATTCCGCGATCGATCTATTGTATTATTTGTAGTTTGTTAGTTTTGGAAATTTTTTTCCAAAAACCTTGATCGGTTTCCAAATTACCTAACTTCTCCTTCATAATTTCTGACACTTCATCCAATTGGGCAGTTTGCAAAAGGTGACTCGCCATTGTAGAGATTCGAGAGCATAGGAAAGTGACGACGGCCCTCTCTCATTCGTGCGCAGACTCTTGCCCCGTTTCCATACTCTCGTTGAGACGGCAGCGAGATTAAAGGCGCTCGTCAAAGAGCCCTCGTCACTTTCCCAAGCTGTCGAGTAATAGCCATAGTGATTCTCATTGTGGCACCTAACAATAAAAATTGGAAGGGCATACTTGAAAGTTGAAATTGGTTGTACTAGCTATGCTCAAACAAGCCCTATAGACACGCTCAGTTACGTACTCTCAAACAAATTGGCTAGGTCTTTCATCATCAAGAAGGAAACAGAGACAGCTTCCCAGCGAGGGACAGCCTCACCAACAGTTAGTATCGTCACTTGGCCACGTAATATAATACGTAAAATACATGACAAACAAGTGTTCACTTATGAAAGGCATGACCCCGCGCTTGCAACATTTCCCTCATGGTCCACAGACTGACAATTGAATTGTTGAGAAATGCGGGGGACCGATTAGGGGTTCGCCTGCAACACATTAAATGCGTCACTGTCTGCCTTTGTGGGATTCTTGACAATGAGCATGGAAGGTTGAATGCAAAACTCGCGATAATTTATTTCTGATTAACCCCAAGGCAGGGTGGGTTAAAGAGTTCATTTTTTGTTGTTTTTATTTTATTTTATTCATAATACTTCATACCAAATTTCAATCTGAATAGTCCTCGAAAAATGTCGGTGTTTCGAAGTATTCTCCACTGATTATGCGGTGATATCCATTATAAGCATACATTTTTTATATGTTCCGAGTGTTTTGTTTTGAAAGAACTCGAAATGATTTCTGAAAAGGTTGGATCCTTCGGGACATGTAGCGAAAACAGTGGAGAAGAAATGGCTCAGAGTTCGATCTCCAGTGAAGGCTAATTTTTCAATATAGTATTGGCCCCCCCCCCCGTTTGCACCAGCAGGCGCCGTCGCCGAGATTATGTGAGAGTTTATGGGCTTGAGTACGCTGGACGCACTGAATTAGCAAGCCACACATTAGAGTAATAAAGCAACTATAAACAAAACATTTCCTTCCTTCAACGTCTTCACCTTCACATCGTTCATAATTCTGCATACGGGACGAAAGCAGAATCCCCCAACTGACATGCACATCCAACACTCTTTATCCACACAAACCAATACGACTGTAGAAAAAAACATTTATTCAAACTCAGGCAAATACTTCTATGTATGGACTCTAGATTTCGTTTTTTTTCCTCACGTTTTAGCTTGAGCCCTAAAAAGGGCCGTAGGGTTATTTTTACAAGTCGTGTCGTGACGAGAGCTTCTTCTCATCCTCCGAAACCATAGAGGGTACGTTACGTCCTTGGCGTTTCAGAGCATAGACGATGTACATGGTGATGACGCTCTTTCTGGCGTACTCACAGTGGGTGACTGCATCACAGACCACACTCTTAACGGAAACCTTGAGTCTATCCCTGGTCTGATCTACGAGACTCCTCTTGACCGCTGCACTCACAAATATAAAAACGACTCACATCGGCGCGCCTCTTATATACACCTTGGCCCGGGTATCCACGCTGTCCCTGCTTCGGGAGTGGAGTTTCGCTTAGGGTATTTTGACCTTAATCTTTTTGAGCCTTTTGGCTTGTATCTATGTAATTGCAAATCGGTGGCTTTGTAATATTTATTGTGGTTCGTACAAATGCCCCGTATCAGTGGCTTTTCGGCTATTTATAGCCAGCCTGCTGATACGGGGGGACAAACGACCCCCTATCAGGGGTCAAAGGTCGAAGGGTCACGCAGAGCGACCCTCCACGCGCCCCCTTCACAAAAAAAAAGCATCTTAGCAATAACCTACATTGACAACGATGAATGTTGACATAAATGTGACGAAAGAATAAAATTAGTTGAAATGCTTCCTTTTCTTTGCCGCATTGCCATTCGTCGCTTGCCCATTCGTCTGGTGACCTCTCGACGGACACAGCAAAAAGTTGTGCGGCATCATGCACCCTTGGCACACGACGCCGCAATCCGTCCGGTGCGCCGCTTTCAGGACATCTGGTGCACAAGCCAGATGCAGTTGCCTGTAGTGCCCTGCTGACGGGGTCAGGGTACTTCGGGCAACGGCTGGAGATATGTGGCTCTTCGCCATCAGTTGGTTGACAGAATATGCACTGCCATTTAGGGGCAGTGCGGATCGAGTAGCAATTGAAGTGCAGTTTCAATGCGATCCAATCGACCGCTCGATGACGTCACTATATTAAATAGTGACTCCATTTTGTCATCGAGTACCTTCATGGCTCTGACGATAGGCGAAAGGTGTTGCTCATGATCTAGTTCGGCGAGAGCAGCGTGGAATTCAGACATGTTGGCCATGATATGTGATAATTGATAACCTCTGGTTATATACACGTTTTTTTTATCAAAGTGGATTATTTGTTTTTTGTTACGTAACATTGTTAAAGCGTTGAGGTAATTCGAATAGATAGCGTCCTTGTGGAGGCAAGAGACAATGACAGTAATGTACAAGTTGATACCCGTGTAGTAGAGGATCTGCTGGAACAGTTTATTGCTTACTGCTGTATTCTCCGCGACCATTGGGTGATTCTCTTGGTTGTGTCTTTTGCTATATTCGCTATGATTTTTATTCCTAAGCAACTTGCTTTCAACATTATTATTATAGCAAGTGGCCCAAACATGTAGGTAATCCCTAATGCCGCTGCAGTCACAGCCATTGCTGCCAGTGTTACTTTCCACTTGTCTTTAATAATCTTTGCGACCGGTTCCAAGTCCGGAAAATGAAAGTCATTGAGTGAGGGCCATGTTTTCGCTTGAGTGGTGTCCTCATCAAACATGGATGTAGAGAAATATCTCACATGGTAGTGTAACCGACCATTTAGTTCCAATGGTATTTCTTTGTATCGCATATTACAAAGCATTTTTGTGCGATAAGAGATTTATCAGTTCGAGTGCAATCCTAGTGGTTTTGTTGGAAGGATCGCATTCTGCAGTGAATGCTATGTCTTCGCATTGAATTGTCACAACGGATTCTAGTGCTGTACTGCAAAATGCTGTGACCTCTGCACCTTCTTGGCAGTTATAGCATCCAGTCACAGCACTTAATTCAACGGAGCATTTTTGTTCAATTATGAACTCCGCGCTATTGATTAGTACGTTCGATCTTATCGCGAGTGTAACCTCGCTCTTTGTTGAGTGAGCATAAATCTGCATATCTTCGAAGCTAAATTCTATTGATGGCGTGATAATAGGCAGTCTATTTTCTATTTCTGCACGAATGTCTTTTATTGAGTGTTTTGGACAATGGCAAGTATGTGGTGTTTTGTAGCTTCGGCAATTGCATAGCATTTGATTGCTACAATTAAAGAAGCTTTCTCGCTGCCATGATTGCCGTCGGGCATTGTACAGGTAGATCAAAATTATTGGGTATTATTAACGCTTCTTTCTCTGAGATGGCGAATCTTTGATCGAAAAGCGGCGTGTTTGGCTTTTGTATTGATATCACAGTAAGTGAAATTTCTTCGTAAGATTGCGTGATGTATGGCATAAGAGAGAATTGCCTGTTTTGATTTAGTTTATGGAAGTGGACCATCCTCTACGCTGACGACATCGCCCTGATAGCGGATAGCAGAGAGGAACTACAGGCCAAGGTGCAGAAATGGCAGAAGTCCTGGCAGAAGGTGGGCTCCGGCTGAATGTCAAGAAGACCAAGTTCCTGAGCTCCGAAGAGGGTGCAGAGCCGATCGTGGACGGCCATGGTGAAACCATCGAAAGAGTGGAGGACTTCCGATACCTTGGGAGCGATCTGGCAGCCGACGGCAGTGTGGATCAGGCAGTGAAGGCACGGATCAACGCGGCATGGATGAAATGGAGGGAGTCCACTGGAATCCTCTGCGATCGAAGGTGCTCCAGAACGCTCAAAGGGAAGGTGTACCGGACAGTGGTAAGGCCTGCGATGCTATACGGCAGCGAGTGCTGGCCCCTGAACAAGAATCACGAAAGGCAGCTTCACTCCGCTGAGATGAGGATGCTGAGATGGGCCTGACTGGACAGGGTCAGGAACGAGGATGTCAGAGCGGTCATGCAGACTGCCCCTGTCCAGCTGAAGGTGAGGGAGCAGCGACTGCGGTGGTATGGGCATGTGCTAAGAAGACCACAAGGCCACCCAATAAGGAATGCAATGGACTTCGAAGCGCAAGGCAAGCGACCGCGAGGAGCCCCAAAGAAGAGGTGGAAGGACGTAGTCAAGAAGGACCTAAGCGAAATCATGGCCACTGCAGGGGATGCCCTGGACAGAGCGAAGTGGCGACGACTGATAAGAACAGCGGACCCTGCGACGGCGCGGGACTAACGCTAGGGAGAAGAAGAAGAAGTGGGTATGGAATAGGTTCCTTCAGCTGGGCGGAGGGGAGGACGGCACCTGCTTGTTCAGCCCAACTTACGAGCTTTCCCCAGTGGGGTAGGGATCGCAGAGTGGGGACATGGCCCAGTATAAATTGCCCATGTCGGCAACGGGTGACTGCCACGTTGAGACGAAGGTAGATCGTCAATGAAGCCCGCAGTCTCAGGTTTTAGGTCCGTGCGAGTTGTCAGTAAAATGACCACTTCCGTGTCACGGCCTTGAATTGAATCCACCGTTGCGATTTCGATGTTTCGTTCCTGGCGAAGTCAAGTAGCACTTGGAACTGCTCACGGTAGAAGGTTACCACGCACATTTGGTTGGGAAGAAGCCCGCTCTGCAGGAGCTGGTCCATTAATGTCAGGCAACTGCTGGCCTCCTCGTCATTGAGATGGGAGCGAGTTGGGGCCTACACAGAACTTCCCTCGACATCGATCAGGGCAAACGGAAGGTTAAAGTTCGGAAAATTTACGCGGTCCAAAAGCAGGCGACGCTCATCTGTTGTCACTCCGCCTATCAGGGAGCCACTATATGAGAGAAGGTTAGGCAACTCGTTAAGGGCAGGATGGGTCACTAAAGCCGACTTTGGGACTGCGGGAGATCGTACGAGCACTGACATTATGCTTTGACCACCAAAGAGTGCCGGGTTCGCGTTAGTTGGGCATCTCACATGGTGTCGCATTTGGTGAATATCCCCGAAATAGAGCTGACGTGCCTCAGCGAACATTGTGGTGAAACAAGCCAGGATGGGTTCGGGCACTTGAGATGCTTCGTCAACAGTGATAATCTTTCGGTTCTCCAAATGATTTTTGAAGATTTCGCCTTTCGCCGTGGTGTAGCGTAGCTGTGGTGTGACCGTAAGAAGCGATGCTGTGTGCTGATACATCCTTTTCAGCCAATATGTACACGTCGATTTCGGCCTCTGTCATCTCCATCGAGCGTGCCGGATCTTTGGCATATCGTTCGTAGAGTATTCTTCCCCTTCGGAAACGAGAACACCATTCGCGTTCTTTCGGCCGTAGCTTATTGTCAAAGTCTTCTCCGAGGGATTTCAAGATTTCATGGATGTCAACGGTGGTCGAAGAAGATTCATCTAGGAAGGCCGACTCGGAGATGTAGCGCAAAAGTCGAATTCGCTGAAAGTTCTCCATGGCCAGTATCGTGTTCTTAAAATGAGCCACGGCGTTGTTCGTTGTCGCCGTAACTATCAGGAGTCCTCTGTGCTGCTGGACGAAGAGTCCTGCGATAATAGCAAACAGAATAGTTTTCCCAGTGCCGAAGGCGGCTTGTATTTCCGCTATCGGGTGGTTGGCCATCCCGAGCTCTAGCGAGATGCGCTGATCGGGTGTTAGGGAAATGCACTGTTGTCTGAGCCGGAAGGTATCCGGAAAAGTCACCGATGAGCCCCTGATTGGAGGTTTGGGATGTTGTAGGCAACGATGTCGTTGGGTGCTGATGAACGAGGTCTAGGGTGAGGTGGCCCACTGTTCCTGGTTCCACACGGGTGACAATGTGCAGCATCCTGGAAATAGCCTCATTGGCTGGGCTGGCTGACTTTGTGGGTTTGGCCAAACGGGCGTGACCATCAATGATCCGCTGGTCGTGGAGGAGCCGTACGTGTTTCTCTAAGAGTTGAATCAGGCCTCTATGATTCCAAGTAAAACCGCAAATTCGTAATAACAACGGTTTGCTCTCCACGTTGATAAAAACGGATTCGACGTGCATTTTCATCGTGTGATCCGCTCCGGGAATCCAGAAATCCGGGAGGCGACCTTTGCTCCAGCCAGCTTCCTGTGCCATATCTTCGAGTATGAAGTCGAGACGCACTGGGCACATCCTGCCTTGTGGCTGAGTGAATGTAACCCAATGAACCGCGGTATCGTCAAACATGGTGGTTATGACAGCGAGTGTTGATCGAGTCGATCCATTTGACGTTTGGCTGTTGCGGTATCCGTGGTGTAGTTGCGGAAACTATTGGTACGGTCCGTTAACCATTCCTTGTCCTTTGAACGGAGGTTCATTAACCCGGAGAGGAAGGACTCCTTCGCTCGCATTGAGGGGGAGGAATTGGCGAACCAGTTGACATAGCTCGTCTTGTGCGCTTTGTGAGACAGGTGGTTCAGAAAATCGCATCGCGTAAGATGTAGTGACCCGGGTTTCGGCGAGAATAATGGAGTACTTGTAGACCGGCCCGAGGTCAGCATCACACAGAGACGGGGTGACAACGGCTGCTTCTGGAGCGCCTTCAAAGACGGCAAGAAACTGGTAACGCGGCCCGCTCGGGTTGCTAGATGGACAACCATTCCAAGGCTAGTCTTGTAAAGCACATGGGGTGTTACGAAAGCGAAACGATCTGCACGGAAAAAATAGACCGCTGAGGATTCCATTGCAGTAGCCCTGGGGATACGAGAGCGTTCCAAGATGGATGCCGGATCTTGAAGGGCTGCTCGTGTGGGAGTGACGGAATAGATCCACACCAAATCCTGAACTGATATCAATGATCTATCGAAGCCTCGCATATTCGTAGTCACATCGATAGCGTATTGCTCCAGAACAATACAATGCAAGTCTCGTCTATCCAGGCCGACAATAAAGAAATCTTTGGCCTCTAAAATCACACCATTGCCATAACCTACTGCAACAACCTGGTAAAGTACTGGATGGAAGGGACCGCCAGGAGGAGGAGCCAGTGTGGACGAGTATGACTTAAGGGGAGTTTGTTGACTCTCTCGAACGGGTTCCTGATAATTGCCGTCCCACGTGCTGCGAATTATTGGAATTATTGCGAGGGACTCTGCTCGAAATCGAATCGCGGCCTCCAGGGTTTGGAGCTCCATCGCCGGCACCTTGTTAGAAGGACGCGGGGTGTCGCGCATGTAATTTCGGGAACAGCGACCGGACCCAGCGGGTGGCCTGATAGCCGGCTGGAGGAATCGGGCGGTATTTGTCGAGAGGCAGCTCACTGGTGACGCAGTCATTCGTAATGCCCAAGTATCTATTACGACGTGGACGAACCAAAATAGCCCATGGCCTGAAGCTGGGCGAGGTGGTGGGTGTATCCTCGGACAGTGGACCACTTAAAAGGTTAGCTTTCCAAGCATTTCGTTCTCTATGTATTTTGGAAGCCAGTATGCTTCGTGTTTCGGAAAGGTCCGCTTAGTGCAATGACGACCCCGAACCGTCTGTGTCGGTAGAGACGCGACGGGTATGGCGGTTGGGAGAGTGCGGGTGCCACGGGCACCGCAGCCGGAAAAGGTGGCTCCTCGTAGGGGTTGCATAGCAGAGGCAACGCTAAAGAAACGCAAGCGATGTAAGCGTCTTGAAGAAGCTGCACTGGCTTTGACCCATTTTGGAGGAGAACACGGTCTATAAAACGGAGGAGCTGCGATGAAGGTAAATGCTGAGCTAATCGGTGGTGGTGCTTGTTGAGTACTCGAAACAAGTGCCGTGAAATCGTTCTCTGTGGTGTCCATCGGGGAAGGGATTAGAGAACGCTCCTCACGTTACCAGGGGATTCCGTCAACAATGATGAGCCTCTTCTGGGTCGTTGGTGCTGGAACGTGACTCTGGTGTTCTGAGAAGGGAATCGACATCCATGGATTCAGAGTCATGATCGGTCAAGGTATGACCGGGAGGTTGCAAAACGGAGCGCACCCCGATACCTGGATCACTGTGTTTGTCGGTTGGTCCTTGGCCTTGGTCATCGGCAGTGGCACCCATCGAAACGTCGGTCGGACATAGTGAGCACTATCTATAATAAGGAACATTTTTGCATAGTCTCGTGATCCAGTGTTGCTGTTCGCTCGAATATGTGACAATTTCGATAACGAAAAGAGTGAAGAAAATGTATAAAATGTATGTTAGGAGATATTCTGAACTGAAGCGAATGGAAGGAGGGTGTCGGCGGGACGTAATGCAAGCTTTAGCTAGGTATACTCCTTTCTGACCGGTTGTTATACTTAGTGTGAGACGTATACAGTAGTGGCCAGAAATTTATGAACAAACGGTTTTTTCATGATTTCTCTTTTGAAAGTCACTGGAACGTCTCCAAATTTGCAACAATTATTAACTACGTGTTTTATGATCCACACAGAAAATTTCAACCTTCAGCTCAAATTTGGGTTTAGAAAATTTTAGATTTTTCGAAATTAATGAAGGCAGGTGAAAGATCACTTGATCCGTTTATTTGATTTAAATAATGTATAACCCAACAGAACAGTCAAGTAAACAGTCACTAACATTAAGCAAGTCTAGCACATTGCCCAGAACTCTCTAAAGTATTGGATACATAAACTGGATTTGAATGCGGGTCAACTAATGAACTCACTCTCTAGTGGGGTCTCTCTCTGTAGTCCCGTCTTTTCGTGGCTCTTTCATTGACATACGAATTTGTAGGTCCTCCCCTAGTGGTTCTGTAATGTTTGGCTCAAGAGTCTGGCCTGGCTGGTCTTTTAAAAGCACCCCATGCTGTCGAAACCACTCCTGCATGTGAGAGGCCCGATGCTTTGAGTCGCTGCTCTGCCGACAGACAAAGTCAGGTCGGGCGGCAGCCACGCCTACGGATACATGACACCTTCCAAAACATGACAGCAAACGTCTGCCTTCATCGCTACCTCAGTCGTGTAGCGTGGTCCCACTTTTTTCCAAGGCAACCTTATCAAGCCTCCGCCAAGTTTCACAATTGGCAGCTGATTCTTTGGATCAAAACGTTCCCTCTCGTGGTGCCGTACATTACTAGTATCCTTGCTGTCATGCATCAGTAATATGTTTTTGTCATTCCAGATGACCTTAGAAACCTGTATCAACCTTCGTTTCAGGCTTAGTCAATCACATTCTACTCCCACCCACTTCACAGCGAGCGCTCTTCTTAGACTTTGAGAACTAAGGAATACGTAGTATAGACTTAGATTCTAGAAGATGTTATGTATCCGTAGACATGGCTGCCACACGACCTGGCTTTGTCTGTCAGCAGAGCAGCGACTCAAAGCATCGGGCCTCTCACATGCAGGAGTGGTTTCGACAGCATGGGGTGCTTTTAAAAGACCAGCCAGGCCAGACTCTTGAGCCAAACATTACAGAACCACTAGGGGAGGACCTACAAATTCGTATGTCAATGAAAGAGCCACGAAAAGACGGGACTACAGAGAGAGACCCCACTAGAGAGTGAGTTCATTAGTTGACCCCGCATTCAAATCCAGTTTATGTATCCAATA
>MU869493.1:18010-32733 GCA_036418205.1 Ostertagia ostertagi | reverse complement strand
CACAAAGTTGATTTAGGAATTGCGCCATGCACTCGATTTCATCTCAAAAAGTAGTTGCTCGCATGTGATGTGTATATAATCCCGCTTATGCGGGCTAACCGCTACACACAAAGAAGGGCCTCAAAACTTACCCCAGAATGCGCCACGTACTCAATCTCATCCACTACATTGTGAGATTAGATGAATGTTATTTTCCGAATTCTTAGATCTTCATTTCGTTTTCAAGCGCTTACTGGCTTTACGTGTTCCCTCTGCTCTCAAATATCCCATCCTCTGTATATCAAGTGGAATCTTTGAACAGTTCTCAGCAGGCATAGTGGGCCTATTATGTGACATTTTCCATTTTCAGAGGACATGTTTTGCAGAAAGCTGTGAAGATAGCGAACAATTTCCTTCACTGTCGTAGACTACGGTCACTTGTCTGTAAGGATTATATGGAAACCTTGGTCGCAGGTGAGCGTTCTTCCGTGGTGTGACCCCAAACATCACCCCTTGTCATGCCTTTGCCCCCTATTACGTGACAAGTCCCATTTTTAGAGGAATGTTTTGTAGAAAGCTGTAAAGGAAGCGAAGAATTTCCTTCACTGTCGTAGACTATGGTCACTTGTCTGTAGGAATTATGTGGAAAACTCGGTCGCAAGTGAGCGTTCCTTCCGTGGTGTGGCCCCAAACATGCCTCCTCGTCATGCCCTTGTGGAAAGTTCAGATTTTTTGCATTTCCAGATGAACTCGCAGACCTGAAATGTGCCCCGTTAGCTTCCCCGTGAAAAATGCTATCGAATGATATGCATTACTTCCCCAGTTGAAACTTTGGTTTTTCACCGTTTTCAGCCTTCCCCTATTGCCGGATATCCCACGATTACTGCCCCAAAATCTCAAAGTTTCATTTTTCGTCGAAACTTTGTCTATTGGGGTAATTCGATGCCCTGATTACGAATATGACATTCATTTTTGATGCTGGTGTCATTTGGCGCCATTTGGCGCCGTTTGGCGCCAATTTGGCGCCACGGCTGTTTTCACCAAATCTGCTGAAACGTGTGTATAGGGGTTATTTGGGGTCCTGATCACGAATATAACATCAGTCTTGACGCCGGCGCCATGTGGTGTCACAAACAACACTTCACAGTCAGAGCGTACTCTTAGGCACCTTTCTCAGAGCGCCGACTGTCAGACCGTGGAAAAGGTCATCGAATCGGAGACTTTCCCACGACAGGAAGGAGCCAGAAGCATGTTTCACGTTTTCGACAACGGAGAATAACGATGGCTCTTGCTACTCTATAGCGAAACAATCGTCAATGAGAGCTACTGGGCTTACCTCTTTGAACCCCAAATGACGAAGTTTCAGCAGATTTGGTGAAAACAGCCGTGGCGCCAAATTGGCGCCAAACGGCGCCAAATGGCGCCAAATGACACCAGCATCAAAAATGAATGTCATATTCGTAATCAGGGCATCGAATTACCCCAATAGACAAAGTTTCGACGAAAAATGAAACTTTGAGATTTTGGGGCAGTAATCGTGGGATAGTGCCCAATCCGGCAATAGGGGAAGGCTGAAAACGGTGAAAAACCAAAGTTTCAACTGGGGAAGTAATGCATATCATTCGATAGCATTTTTCACGGGGAAGCTAACGGGGCACATTTCAGGTCTGCGAGTTCATCTGGAAATGCAAAAAATCTGAACATTCCACAAGGGCATGACGAGGAGGCATGTTTGGGGCCACACCACGGAAGGAACGCTTCACTTGCGACCGAGTTTTCCACATAATTCCTACAGACAAGTGACCATAGTCTACGACAGTGAAGGAAATTCTTCGCTTCCTTTACAGCTTTCTACAAAACATTCCTCTAAAAATGGGACTTGTCACGTAATAGGGGGCAAAGGCATGACAAGGGGTGATGTTTGGGGTCACACCACGGAAGAAACGCTCACCTGCGACCAAGGTTTCCATATAATCCTTACAGACAAGTGACCGTAGTCTACGACAGTGAAGGAAATTGTTCGCTATCTTCACAGCTTTCTGCAAAACATCTCCTCTGAAAATGGAAAATGTCACATAATAGGCCCACTATGCCTGCTGAGAACTGTTCAAAGATTCCACTTGATATACAGAGGATGGGATATTGAGAGCAGAGGGAACACGTAAAGCCAGTAAGCGCTTGAAAACGAAATGAAGATCTAAGAATTCGGAAAATAACATTCATCTAATCTCACAATGTAGTGGATGAGATTGAGTACGTGGCGCATTCTGGGGTAAGTTTTGAGGCCCTTGTGTGTAGCGGTACCGCAGTAAGCGATCTATTACACACCACAATGCGAGCAGACTACGTTTTGAGATTAAATCGGTCCGGGGGGTTATTACGCATGGCGCATTCCGAAATCAAGCTTTCTGAAAATATTTTAGCACCATCTTGTAGCGCTTGAAGAGCTGAGTTCAACGGTGTTTTCCGTTTCTGGAATACTTCACTCTGACCCGACTTATAACGAATTCACGAAATTAACGAGGATTCGCGTTATTCGCGTGAATTTTCGATTTCAAACGGCGAGTACTGTAGTTGACCGGAGCACGGCTTACATTTCACCGGCGTGAGCAAAAGGAACACTGTCTGGCCGAGTAGGAAGTTTCCATTCATTAAGAAAACATGCGCAAAAATGGAGAAATAAGGAAAAAAAGCAGAAGGAAGACTCGACTCGCACACATGCACACAATTGAACCTCTTCAAACATGCACACTAGAAGGAATGCGCACAAACAAACTAAGAATATCCATGAAAATGATCAAAGTTCAAGCAAAAAGTGTACCTGCGCAGCTATATTGCATTTACAGCGAAAAAAGCTTGAAAATACAATAAACAAGTGTAATCAATAACTCATCTAATCATACATTAGGCTCATCAGTGGAGAAAATTTACTTTACACATTGACACACACTCACACACAAGGAACGACAAATATACATGGAAATGTGAAACACATCGAGAAAGAAATATACCTGGCCTGTTGCAATGCATTTACAGAGATGAAAACTTGAAAATGCACAAAACATCAAGATTAGAAACTCACTTTGTTGAGTGAGAGTGGAAAAACCCATACATTCAGACAGAACATGCACCAAATACATGTGAAGACCTGAAACGAAATAAAAGCACGGTGCATTCTCACTCTCGCATTCGCTCACGGCAATCTATCATCATGGATCAATCATACAACTCAATCAAAACATTTTTAAATGCACAAAAACACGCACACACATACACATTCTCAAAAAATACAGAAGAAAGACTCACCTTAGAGCGCTGTAGTGTTGTTCAATTCACACAATCTGAAATACATGTAGTAAAGCGTGCAAAAGGTGAAGAAAAAGAAGGGAGAAGAGAAAGTGAACGACCTAAAAAAGACTATTGGAGAACAATCATAAAGAAGCGAACCAAATGAACGGTTGCATGGAAATCTCCGGAATTGCTTGGTGTTGTTGTTGCTCGTTGGGTTCGAGAAATGGGGCTCATCAGTGTGGTCTCTTGTGAGAAACTTACCGCACCTTCACCCATAACACTTATTCACACATACTCTCACACATACACACATTTAAACATTCACACTTACATAAAACACACATCAAATTGCATATTCAAATAAAAAAGAACACACACATATAAAAAATGAGAACGAAGAAAAGAAAAAGAGCTAGATCCTCACACATAACCACACTTAAACTCCCACACTTCCACACAAAATCACACATTCAATGAAAAAACATGCACAGAAATAAAAAAATTGTGGATATTATACGCATTAGAAGGAAAAATACACGTAGAATGTGAAAAGGAAGGAGAAGAACAGCATACCTGTACAATTACACTGAGTTTTCTCCGAAAAAATTCTGAAAGTGCAAAAAACACATGAAGTTAGAAACTCACCTGATCAAGTGCGGCCGAAAAAAACTCATACATTCAAATTGAACATGCAACAAATGCATACGAAAACCTGAAAACAATCGAAAGCACGGCGTCTTTACACACATACACTCACTCACAAAAACTCAACATCACAAACCTACTACAAGACCAAACTAAACCGCACACAAAAGTGAATAACTGTGCACGAAACGAAAAATGCACGTAAAAATTTAGAAAGCGACGGAAAAGAAACGTACCTGAACACTTATATTGCGCCTTCACAAGAACAACCCTGAAAGCGTGCAAAAGAAATGCAATAAAAGCTCAAAATATGCAAGAAAATGTGAAGAGCGAAAATAAAAAACATACCTGTGCAGTTATATTGCGTTTTCATAGAAGGAAACATGAAAGCACACAAAGTTCATGAAATTAAAACTCACCGGATTCAGCGTAAGCAGAGAAACCCTGCATTTCAACTTGACATGCACCAAATACATGCGAAAAGGTGAATAGAAACGAAAGCATGGCGCATTCGCACACTCACATTCGCTCACAGCCATCTATCATCAAAAAGCAATCATACAACGAAAACAAAACATTTTTATACACGCAAAAACACTCATACATTCAAACTCATTCAAACAAGTAAATAAAAGAATCCAAGTGAAAAATTTTACTTGGCATAATAGGAGCAACTCGAATGAAAGCCGACAAGTGAGTTGGAAAGGGCTAGAATCTTCCCAGTTCTGCCACTATCCAACCCCTCATCGGCAGAACACAGAGTGCCTGGAAAATACATCAACAAGAATCATAACATGCATAATCAAACACACAATACAACAAACAAAGAAAAACAACTCACCGCATCTCTTCCCAATTGGTTTCCAGGCGAACAGTTTCAAATTTTCAAAAAATTCCATGAAAATGGCGCTATTGATTGATTGTGGCGTTGTTCGTGGTGTCATGTGTGCATACTGCACACATTACACCATCTTACGTCAAAATTGCTATCTACCATACGCTGTGGAAAGGGTGTATGTCGTTTGGCGCGGCCCCTCGCAGCAACTTTGCCATCGGGACGCATGGACCGTAATTGCCACACTCGCTCCTCCCATGTCTTGGCCAAACAACTCGTCCACATCAGCTAACCGCTAGATTTACGTAAATGGCCGATCTACAGTGGAGCGCGCCAGAACAGCGTTCCCTCACTTTCCCAATCTCAATTCTTCTTCCGGCTTATTTCCTACGCTGACATCGCTTTGCACACTTCATCTGTTAGAATACTGTAAGGTTACTTCGAGGTGATTGTATCACGATCATTTTGGAGTTGTGATACAATGTACTTCCCAGCAACTTGCAGTTCATAAAACGATTTCCTTCGGTCTTTTATGTTAAGAAAACAGTTTATACGAGTTCCATTGTAGTTTTATGGCTAGTGGTCTTTTTCCGGATACACTTGCTCTTTTTGAATGTGTGACATGAGCAGAGAAGTCTCTTGCTTTCGCGCTATGTGATGAATACGTGGAAAGCATTCATCATGATGGAAACACAAGCTCCAGGCGATCACTGAGAAAGGGTTAATTGTGCTGAGCATTTTGCTATTTTTCGTATCCTGTCCTTTTATGGTGTGAGGTTGAATTTATACGTCCGACTATGAGCTCAAAAGAAAGTGGAGATGTCCTCAACGCGCTGTTTCAGTCACATAGAAATCAACACTGCACTAGTCCGAGGTTCTGTTGCCATCGTGAGTTCAGTAAGTGACGCTGACACTGAATTGGTGAACTATAAAGATTAGGTATCCTCCCCACTGGAATAGATCCCACAAGTCTTCGGGCTACAGCTGATTCCGTGATCTGATGTGGACTCTCCGGTAAAATTTACCTGTGATTGTCATCCGTAATGAGTATGACTTTGCGTCCATTGCGGCCCTGTTTCATTGGATGCTCCCTTCCATTTGGATACGGAAATTGATGTTTTCCAAGCCAGTGATTTACTTCTAGTTTGCCAACGGCATGTCTCATCCCAATCTCGTTGTATTTGGATCTCTCATGGGCATATTGGATGCAACATCGCACGTCTCATAGTCCCCTCTAGCAATAATTACTGAGAAATGTCATTCTGTTGAACTGGGCATAGCAACTCGTTAAAAGGAAAACTCAAAGAGGGCTGAATACGAGGGAATAGTACGGAATCTCTTATACGATACCATTCAATTTAAATGATGATAAAGTGCACGTTGGAGGAAAAATCACCAGTTCGAAAATTTGGACTTCAGAATTCTGCTGAATAGGGATAGCTAATGAAAAGGGTTCGCAAGCGGTGGCGATAACAAAAAGGACGAGGAGATCAAAATGCAGTGCAAAGATTTCAAGTTGGCTGGTGAGCCCTACGCTATTTATTTAGATTTGGACGATTCGTTCAACAAAAAGCAATACAAGGCGGTGGAATTGAAATTCATTATGAATAGGGGTCGAGGCAAGAATTTCAAAACAGCTTTTTAATGTAATCAACGACAATAGATTTTCCCACAAACTGTCCTCTTGACAAGGTAGATTCACCTCATCATCTTGAGCATTCTCATTATGTACTGCAAGTTGCTGTGAAGTGGAATGTATCACAGCTCCAAATGATCGTGGCACAATCACTTCGAAGTAACTCTGCAGTTGGTTCGAATTGAACGTGCAGAACGAAAAGAAGTCGAAGGAAGAATCGAGATTGGTCGCGCTCCACTGTAGATCGGCCAATTATGTAAATCTAGCGGTTAGCTGATGTGGACGAGTTGTTTGGCCAAGGCATGGGAGGAGCGACGGTGGCAATTACGGTCCATGCGTCCCGATGGCAAAGTTGCTGCGAAGGGCCGCGCCAAACGACCGCCTCCCCTGTGGAAAGGCAGAACGCATCTCAGTGCTAAAGTGTGCTGGATTCCAGCACAATGTGCTGGAATCCAGCACCATCTGCCTTATCCATTGGGAAAGGCAGAATGGGTGCATTTTGGGTGTAAAACGTTTTTTTTTTTATTAGAAGAAGAGAAAAGCAGTTGGAATCGGGCCCACGGGGGTTTTCGACCATGCTGAATTCAACGGTGCTGGTCATTTCCATGATGTTCACTGCCAGCGACATCTCACCCCTCTGTAGATGCCCATCTCCATCCAAAATCCACCCCACCGCGCCGGCTCTTCGCGCTTAGCAAGCTTCATACGCCACGCCACTTGCCAAACGGGGGGCCGTGCCGGCGAGCGTTCATATGAGCACACTGCGTCCGCCTTTTTCCCCAGTCAATTACCTTCATACTGCATGGATCAAACTCAAATTTTGAACCAAACCGTTTCACTAATCCCTCAATCCTACGCACACTATTACAGTATCTCTGCTTTTTTTCCTACCCTCCAAACGCTTAGTCATAATGTGTCTGTCCTATGAAACTACACATTGTTGATGGCCACTTTCAAAGTCATATCACAAAACACACTGGAATAATAATAATTTATTAATCCATACATATGTTCTATATAGAAATCCTTTCTCGCACCACTGCCGATGCTTTTTAGTGCTCTTGTTCGTGTTCTGCCAACGAATCGCAGGTGTTATGGAATCCCTCCTCAACAACAACATCATAAACCGCCGTCTTAGATGCTCGCTTTCGACAGGTCCACATTGCTTTCTGAACACAGTGACATTACAATACCCACTATACAACACTGTAAATTATCACAAACTCACCAAAAACCCATATATCAACCACATAAAAAACAGTCCAGTTGCTGTTCTCACAAAGATGATGATCTCCGCCAGCATCACCATCTCCTCATCCTCCGCATTCGCAGCAGCAATAAAAGAGGCGGGTAGGCGCATTTAAAAAATGCACATCAACCATAGAAAGACATGTGGCACCGAAGGGAATCGAACATAAGGAATAGCAAGAAAAGCTTGAAACAGTGAGCGATTGAAGTGAGAATTGAAGCAGACTGAATAGATTACAATCAATCGAACAATAAAACAGAGACGTAAGAGAAACTGTAGCAATCTGCAAACACGAGTGACGATGGAATGGAAAGCTAATGGGCGTGCGATGAACTGTACTGCAAGTCTATATGCGTCGCGAGTCTTACGACTAACCCCAGGTACTACAAGGCGCGACCCCAGACTGGCGACATCCCAAACGACTCAAATCAAAGATCAAACACTACCAATACGCAGATTAGACTCACCTGTGATTCTTTATTACAAGTAGAAGCCTGAAACAAACAAACTTAACACAAAACAAACAAAAATTTTCGCAAAATGCGGAATTACGAAAAGGTTGTTTCGCCCTCTCAACCACAGACAGCCGAAAAGCAAAGTAATGGGCTCATCAGTTGGTCTATTAAAGCAATATTATAGAATATAAACATATTCACACTTACTCACACACACACATACACACACTTAAACACTCTCTCTGAAACATATAATAGCATATCAAATTGAGAAGCACAAAAAAATTCATTCTAACACACATACACACACTTAAAACACCCTTACTGAAACATATAATAGCATATACTAATCAGAAACCACAAAAAATGAAAAGCGAACATGCGAGAAGGAAAAATATCCGTATTTCATACACACGCACACATTCTCACATTATAATAAAACGCAAAACAACACACACGATAAGCAAACGTGGACATAAATGAAGAATCGCACAAGAAAAAATGAAGAACACATGTAAAAATGCGAAAAGACACAAATAGTAAGCACACCTGGGCCATGACAATGCATTCACATCGAAGTAAACCTGAAATTAAACAAAACGCATGCAATTAGAGACTCGTCTGTTGAAAAACTATGCATTTCAACTAAAAGTGCATCAAATACATGTAAAAATCCGAGGCGGAACGAAAGCATGGCGCATTCTCACACTCACACTCGCTCAAAGCCATCCAACACCGTAAAGCAGTACAATGAAACAGCATACTAATACACACAAAAACAGTCACTCGTACATACACTCTCACTTAAACAAACATAAAAGAGAATCCAACGAAGCAGTTCCTTACATAATACAACTCGATGAAAGCCGACAAGTGAGTTGAAAAGGGCTAGAATCTTCCAAGTCTTATCCAACCCCCCATCGGCAGAACATCAAGTGCTCGCACGAATATATCGAATAACAACAATAAAATACACAAACAATGAAACAATACAACGAAAAAGAAAAAAAAAACTCACCGCACAGTTTTCCAGAGCCGATTTTTGGGCGAATACTTTGAAAATTTGGCTGCGGCGCCCACTTGCGGGCGAGCAACCGATTTGCCGCGGAGCAACCAAACATCTGGACGAAAGAATGAATAGCAATCACTATTAAATATAAACAAATCAACATTTACTCGCACTATCAGTGCGTATAAGTATTGATTAATTTAGAATAGGCCCTTTGTAGCACTCTAATCAATGCACTAGCGCGCATCTAAACGCCATTACAACGCCTTTTAGCTCATTTTGATGCATTTGGACTCATTTCAACGCAGTTTAGCGCCCCAAGTGAGTACAATGCATATTGTGAAGACCCAAAAAGGAGCCAGCTCGCTGCGGCAAGTTGCTCTATCACTCAATTCATCCCGAATTTTCCTAGAAACTCATAGAAATTGATTGAACAGGACCAAATATCAACTTTTTTCTCCTTCGACCAACCAAACCCAAATTTCTAGGAGCTCTTCACATACCAACTCTATCCCAATTCTTAAAATTTCGTAGAAATCGTTCCACTATGAACCGAGCTGCGGTCAACGGACCCCCAAATGCACTCAAAACAAGCCAGCGATCGAGCTTTCACGGAGGCTCCCGTCCGAAGTGGCCACGCCCACTCTCCACTGATTGGTCAGAAAAGTCGGCAGTGCTCTTCCGCTGTTTTCACCGAAGCAGCGTGCTCGTGCTGTCAATCTCTCCGCGTTAGCGTGCTATTTCCGCGAAAACAACGACGTCTGCGCGCTGCACTTGATTTTCAACTTTGAAGCCCTAAAACACCCCTTAGGACCCCCGAAACAGCTAAACCAACATACTCATACCCTTGAACAACTTTTTTCAAGCTCTATCGAATGAGCTATAGCTCGAGTTTGATCGACAATTCGCGTTCGAGGGAATTCAATTCTGGGTAATTAAACCAAAGTTGCTCAGGTGGCCTGCAACGAGGACCTGCCATGTAATGTACAATTTTTTAAAACCCTAAATAGAGCATTTTACGCGGGAAAAACTAATTTTTGAACATTTATTACAAAGTTTGTAAAAAATTTTGCCTTTTTTCCCGATTTCATTGCACTATACGTTTTGTAATTGAGCATTTATAGCAGTTTGTAATCGTTGTTTCATAAAATATGCTGGATAGACCACTACACAAAGTTTCTTCATCATTTTTTTTTCAAAATTTTGTATAAAATCCGTGTGTCTGGCATTATTTAGAGGTGAAATTAGGGAATTGTACGGTAATCTGTGAGGACACTGTGGATGCACTTCATGAACATCCACATTACCCTATCAAAATGTAGGTGGATGCTTCAGTAGGATATGAGTCGCTTTGATCCTGAATAGCTGGCATTGGTTGATGAATTTCATAAGTTCCTAAGATCTATTCATTGAAGCACACCGTCTCTACAAAAATTAGCAGATTCCGTATGTGAATCTGAAATTCATGCAAAACCAGTGATACCATTGAATTTGTCGTGGTCGATTACCCATGTTAGTGAAGTTTTGCTCAGAAACCCCTACATTTTGGTTACACGAAATTTGGGTTTGTAGAATCGGCTAGCTGGCCGATCATTCGGCCAACCAGCCGAACGATCGGCTAGCCAGCCGATTTCAACCAGAATGGAAATGGTGGCCCCCTCAGTTGTTCAATACGTCGATTTCGACATTTTCCAATGCTTGTTCTCTCCATTTAGGAGAGTTTTCCAAAATTTCTCTGACCACGAATTGAATCGGGTCGGATCTTATTAGTACCTCAAACTTGGGTAAGCACCGCTTCCTGCAAAGCCTAGAAGTGATAATAAGACATCGCGTCTATGAATATTCACTTGCAGATCGAGCTAAATTGCTTCACACCACTTCACTTTCCCATTTTTATTAGGAGTCGTTGTTTTTTTGCAATGCTGTTCATTTGTTCCGCAGTCAATTTAATAATTAGGTCGGTCCATAAGTCTTGCAACAAACTGGCCGAATTTTGAATTTAATATTTTCATTATCTTTTTGTTCCATTCATCCGGCATGCTACCCTCCATCAATATCTACAACCTATTGCCAACACACTAGTAGCTGCTCGATGCCTCCCTTGTAGGACTCTACTGAATTCTGATCGAAGAAAGATCAGATGTCGATTTTGACATCATCATAGTTAGGATGAGCTTTCTTCTCTAGGAGATGGTTTGGAGAGGGAGCAGAAGGGCATTATTTATCTCGAGGTCAGGGCTATAACGTGAATACGGAAGAACTCCGTCCTAGAGTCTCAAAATTTTCCTGAATTTTCTTAGCAAGAGGTGGTTCAACGGTGTCATACAAAAGCAAACTTTGCCTTGTTTTTCTTTCGTATTAAAAGCGTTGCATTCGAGCTGTGGATAGTTGACTTTCGCGTTGACTGCGACATCTACACGTAGGGGTTTCCAGAGCTTAACTCCTCTCGTGTTCCACCAAAAATCCGAGAAGGCCCTACTTGGACGAGGTTGAACTTAAGCAGTAAGACTCCCGAAGTTTGAGCTGGACTACCGCCGCTTGTTCATTTGTTAGCAAACTGTACCCACTCCTCATCTTCGGCAAATGTGATGGATGGTCAATCGTAGAATCCCTAGTAAGTCGACTTGAACATAACGGTGTCAGATCGTGTTTGGAGCTGAATCGGGCTCAAGGCACGTGGGGACCAAACTCTACATTTTCGGATCTTCACAAGTCTTTGGAGATGCCACAGTGCTGTCTCCTTGTCGCATCGGAATCGCTCTAGCAAATGATCGATACTCTATCCAGATCCCTTTTCAACAGCGTCAGATAGAGCATCGTGATTGTCAGTCACAGGGTGGTTGGAGTGTGGGTTATTTTCAAATAAAAAAGTCAACGCTGAGCAGAGTGAAGCGCCGTTGCACGTGGTTTGAGAGAGCGTGCCCTCGCCTATCTTCTGGCCAATCCTTGGTCTAGCATGACTTGCGGAACATTCCAAGCAGTACTCGTAAAAATTAAGGGCACGAGAGCCCTCTCGCGAAATCGGTGTAATATCCATAATAAGTAAGCAGACAACGAGCTGGACCGTTGGCTGAAATTGCAAAGGTTGATGCTACGTCAGGAAATATGTTGCGGATTTTCAGGAGTTCTCCCTAAAATTCTATAGCATTAAATGTAGTTTGTTGCAAGACTTATGGACCGACCTAATATTTTGCCATATTTGTTCAAAATGTTCCCCCTTGTCAATTTTCATACAATCGTTGCGCTATACGTCGCATTATAAAGTATGTGTACTGGTTTTGCTGTAAATAAGGAAATAGAGGAAACCAACATCTTGCCAGTGATGTCGTCTGGGGATTGATTCGCAGCACAGTCCTTAGTGGGCCGGCTTGACCCCGTTCATAAAAGGGGGCTAGGTTAACATCAACCAACTTCCCGCCGTCAGACGATGAGGTTACAGCACGGGGTGGGGTTCTCTTGCACATGGCCCCACTCACCACCCCCGTCGCTACCTTCACCGCCATGGGTGTTTCTATGGATTTCTTATCGAGACTAGTGAAAACCTTCGTCATTTCCAGGATGGATCCGTGGAGGCTTAGAGACCGACCTGTCCATTAACACCAAAAAGCTGACTCAACTGATACGCCGAGTGGGACCCCTTACATTGAACTGAACTTTGAAAATGAAGTTTTGCCATGCAAATTCAATCATCAATTTATTTCTCAAACTGAAATGGAGGTTCTTGAGAAAAATTTTGAACAAAATAAGAGGAATGGAGCAGCGATCTTGGCTGCAACCAATCCCCTTGTTCAAGATGCGCCGCGCTTTTCGGAGGTTAGGACTGTAGAACAATTGCGAATGCATGTTCTCCCTGTATATAGATTTGAAGCCTGCTTGAAATCAGAGCACAAGAAAAATGGTTAGAATCTGATGCAACTCAACGTGGGTTTCTCGAATCATACAAAAGAGCGCAAACTAAAGAAAATGAAGACATTTTGAATATAACTCTCCTGACGAAATAAACGTGTCAAAAGGCGTAATTTCAAATCGAGCATGCAGAGAATTGTCAAAATGTCAAATAGCGAAATTTGCTGAAACACTCGAAGCAGCATCTAAAATACGCGCAATCCATTCATCAAGCTTCTGAATATATCAGCAACCAGATCTGCATGGTTTCCACATGCGTCCTCACGCATCTGATCTTTGATGTCTTGGATCTCTTCTCGGAGGTGGCTGACGGGGTGGCTGGGATTGATTGAACGACGGTGGCAGCCGAAATGCTCTCGAGCCAGCCGATTTCGGCAGTTCCGAGGCAAAAACCAAACTGAACCAAAAGAAGTCACACCTGTGATGATACATTAAAAGATTTATTAGATAATCCGTTCTCTGCACCTACGGATAAATCAACACAAACACAAGAAACAGAAATCAGTGCATTACAAGAACAACAAACAGCTGCACGATTGATTGACAAACTACCAGCTGAACGTCAGGAACAAGCGAAAGAACTTGCAGCAAAAATCTTTACTTCAGACTCACAATCTGTCATTAGTTACGGTTCCGCTGCACAAGCAAAATCAAGCGAGTTTTCTCAATCCAATCATGTACAAGCTGAAGACATCGGACCTGTAGGCGACTCAGTACCATAAAATCGTCAAAAAAGTATTTCAAATGCTTACAAATGATATATCATTAATTTATTTATTAGGTCGCAACGAAAGTAATGGCGGATTCGACCCTCAATTTCAAAAACTCGTATCTTTCTTTGAATTGAACTTTATTCCTAATAATAATTCCCACAAGCACTTACACCAGTCCGCCATCGGTCGACAAGGAAACAAATGCCTCTCCTTCAAAATTCGGCAGGCTTCGAGTCGAAGAAGTGCCCATGTCCGCTTTCAACTATTGAAAGTTGTCGTAGTTTTTATCCTTTGAGAAGTGAGCCAGGGAAAGGAGTGGGTGGTAATCCGTAGGTGCAAGACCTGGCGAATATGGAGGATGGGGTAAAACCGCAGATCCAAGTTCCGCCAATGTGTCCTGGGTTACCCTTGCAACATGGGTCGCGCGTTGTCATGAAGAAGAAAAACTTCGTCCAGCTCAGGGCGAAGTTTCGCGACTTCAACTGCGAGCCTTCGTGGTTGTGAGCAGTACACCTCGGCGTCGACGATGGTATTGTCTGGCATCTCGTAATGACGTGTTCCCCGAACTCTCCACCAAACTGACAGAGGAACTTTCTTGGGATGAACCTCCTGCTTTGGAACAGGCTCTGGCTTCTGGTTCGCACCCATTCACTGTCTTCTTCTGGTATGACATAGGTAGAGCCCCCACCTTTCATCTCCAGTAATTACATTATCCAACCAGTCGAAACGGCGACTCCTTGCAAGAAAACCTCCGCACACCCCGATACCTCTTTTCTTGCAATGCTCTGTCAGCTCATGAGGGATCAATCGACCAAGTTTCTCAACTTTTTCCAGCATGTGATGAACACGACCTGTGGCCATGTTGAAGCAGTGCATCTCCTTTGCCAGCTCCATGGCGCTTGCATGCGGAAAGTCCTGAAGTAGCATCTTCGAGGTTGTAGTTTCCTTCGCGGAGCCTTCTGAACCAAAGTTTGTTTCCTTCGCGGAGCCTTCTGAACCAAAGTT
>MU869493.1:1915-17910 GCA_036418205.1 Ostertagia ostertagi | reverse complement strand
TTTGCACAATACGTGCGCACAACAATATTGTTGTAGGCGATGTATAAATAATTACACGAACATATAGGTTAATAGGCACCACAGAACATGAGGCACTCAGCTGATCCAGTAGGAGGCTTGTTGGCTGTTCAAGAATATTCGACACCATTTGCTCATAACAAGACATGCTTTGTTTAAGTAAAATTTTGAAAAATGCTGATTAAGTGTGACGAGAAAAAGCATTCGTAATAATACGCCATGAGCGTATGAATTAATTAGCCCTGAAGATAACCACGCCGAGACCGCTACACAAGGGCTGGTGCTGTGGCACCTCTTTAACCTAATTACGGACCTCAGGTGTAGGCACGGGGGTGCTTACGAAGACAATTAATTCATTCAGCTCATAGTAATTGTAATAGACTATACTTAGCATCGTCGTAGATTAATTCCAAATCCATGAAAAAGTGGAGTGTTCGTAAATTGAATTTCAAGAGCAGTCATAGTTGTTTCTAGAACATGTCATGTTAGAACAAAGAGCGCATTCTGCTTTTTTTTTAGTTTGAAAGCCTCCACCTTTGAAACTGAATCATGCAACTCAGTACAAGATCAGTGCATTATCATAGTATCATAATATTACAGCAACAGTCATCACAAGGAGCTGCTACTTAAAAAGGACGGAGCTTAATACACATTAGGAATTCTCAACACTGAAAATAGATCTATTTTTTATGCTAGTAACCTATTTGTAAGCATGGATTTTTAAGGTTGGATCGCCTGTTGGTATCGAGTAACAAATTCATTCTCATAAGGGACACCTTTTGCATCTTTTCCTGTATCCCAGTTCGCTGACCATGTCATTAGGCCTTTGATGGGTTTACCGTCTAGTGCCAGTCGGTTGAATGTGCGGTAAACAGCTTTTGGGTCTTTTACATAACCACTACCAGCGGCATCTTTATTTGCTGGAAGACCGATGACTAATTTATCATTAGGTATCTTCAAGAACCCTCCCTTTCCATGGATCAATGAATTAGTTAAATAATAGAGAAACTCATACTTCAATCGATCATTGTTTTGAGCAACCCATTTATTTATCTCATCTACCCAGACACCATCCTCACCTTGGTTGTAATATTGAGGGGCAATAAAATCATAGTATCCTTCTAATGACTTGATATATGTTTGATAAGCCGATTTTTTCAAATAAGGGAACTCTGGGGCCATTGAAATCACGAAATTCTTTCCTTGTTCACGATACTGATCTTTTACTAACTTCAAAGCAGCGGGGATGACGGTTTGGTTGTCACCTGCTGTGATCGCGCTTTGTTCCAGATCGATATCTAAACCATCAAACCCATAAGTTTCGACTAATCGGATGATTTCATCTGCAAGTGCTTGCTCATCCCCTCTTTCCAACACGATGTGTGCATCCGCACCGCCTAATGAGATGAGGACTGTTCGGCCTTGAGCATTCAAGGTCGAGACTTCTGCTCGAAATGCCCTATTTGATTTATTGTACGGCTTAAAGGTAGGAATACGTGTGGTCCCATCACTCTTCATAAACGAAACAGCAACCACATTATATGCTTCGCTTACTTCTGATAACGAAATCGAGGAAGAAGTTCCTTTCTGATAACCATCATTTTTAGAAGCCCAGTTGTGCCAATAGCCTACGAGTACCTTTTTCCCGTTCACGTCGACCATCTCATCAGCCGCGTCTGCTGATACAAATTGTCCAGATAAGAAAAGGATTCTCGCACATACACCTGAAACAAGCCCAAACCATTTAGTCTTTTTATCTATCTCTCCTCCTAATTGCTGTGTTTGGTTTATCGATGGGTGGCATTTTTGCGATCAGAACTTTAGAAGAATTGCAGTTGATAGGTGGTGGTTTCTTCTGTTCACCTATCTCTCCAGTGAAAGACCATGTACCAGAAAACCTCGAAAAATATGTTAGATATGTATTAAAAATAGCAGGAGAAACGGATGATCGAATCGAAAAAAAAGCAGTTGCTTATCGTCCACTTGTCCAAAATCAATTAGTTGAAATAAAGGAACAAGCAACAATTACTGAAGACAATCTTTCCAAGATCCAGTGTCCAATTTTTTTTAGCGCAAGCAGGAAAAGATGAAATGATCGATCCTTACGGTGTTTACGAAGCTCAAGAAGAGCTTTAGAAAAAGATGTATTAGCATTTCTAGACAATTTGCCTCGGAATGAGGAATCAGTATGACAAAAGAAACATTAAAAGAAAAATCATTTCCTTTATCGAAAGTAGTCGCAAAAAAGTTTTTCTATGGAAGAAATTAAGGAAAAATTAAGGAAAAATTAAGAAATAAGGTTTAGGATTTGAAAAAGTGAAGATTTTAAATTATTAGTACAAACAATTGCACAAATGGAAAGAGAAGAGGTGATTGTCTTTACCAAAAAAGGAAAAGTCAAATTACCTCTTCAACCTATCTTAATAGCAGGAACTTTTCGAACAACTTAGCGCGGGTTCGGTTTTGTGACGATTGATCCTGAAGAAGATGACATCTACATCCCAAAAGAAGCAACGCGTTATGCGATGGATGGAGATACAGTAGCTATCGACATCACGAAAACACCAGATGCTGCTTTTGATAGTGGAGCGGAAGAAAAAATTGTCGAGATACGCAAACGAGCAACTACACAATTGGCGGGAGAATTTGTTGCTTAATCAGTAGAAGAAATTAAAGAAACAGATCTTTATGGTGTAGTGATCCCACAGATAAAAAACTAAATCATTTCAAAGTGTATGCGGCAGCAGAAGGAATTAAGCCAGTTGACGGCAGCATCGTTATGGTCGAGCTGACACATTATCCTGAGAAGAACTATGCAACAAGTTTGGAAGGGATCATCAAACAAGTCATTGGCCATAAAAATGACCCTGAAATGGATATCCTATCGATCGTGGTATCAAATGGGAACCAACTAAGTTTCCCGATGATGTACTTACAGAAGCAGACCAAGTGCCAGATGCGATCAATGAGAACTATATTACTGGAAGAAAAGATCTGAGAGATCAACTGATCGTGACAATCGATGGTGAAGATGCAAAAGATTTGGATGATGCAGTGACAGTGAAAAAATTAACGAATGGCAATTTCTTCTTAGGTGACTATATTGCAGATGTTTCATATTATGTCACAAAAGGATAGATCGAAAAGCTTATGAAGGAGGAACGAGTGTTCATTTGACAGACCAAGTGATCCCGATGATCCCTCAAATATTATCAAATGATATTTGTTCATTGAACCCGCATGTCCCAAGACTTACGATGAGTTGTGAAATGGAGATCGATCACAATGGGCAAGTCGTGTCACAGAGATTTTCTCGAGTGTGATACAAACGACGAAAAGAATGACTTATACAGCAGTCAATCAGATTTTAGAAGAGCAAGGTGAAGAAGTCATGGCACGTTATCAACAATTAATCCCAAAGTTTCAAGATATAAAGAATTGCATGACATCCTCGAAACGATGCGTATTGGTAGAGGCGCAATCTCCTTCGAAGACCGTGAAGCAAAAATACTCGTAGATGCTAAGGGACAACCTGGGAGCAATGTTTTTGTACTCCTGCTGACTCGGGCAACTTGCCAACTCCTTATTATAGGGCGCCTATTCGCTGCGGGACTCACTGCCTCCAATCACTGTGATCTCTTCAAAATCCGAATCAATCGCGTTTGATTTCATTGACGTCTTCTTCTCTGCGTTATTCTGGGCTATCTCCTCGAGATCACCATGGGGTTGGAGATATGAACCCTACTATGGTTTGATCCTGTCACGATTACCAACCAGTCACGAATCTGACTACTTTGAGGGTTGAACGTGATTCACTTTATCGGATTGTAAGAGTTGGACTGCCCTTTATCCGTAGGTGTAGCGGTGTACAGTTATTTACTTTAATATTTATACTTCATTATATGTATGCACGAGAAAGTGGAAAGGGGAAGGGAGGAGTGAGTGGAGCACTGGAACCAGACGACTGCTGCCAACTGCTTCTTATCAGGTGACCTTGCTTAAATAGCGCCATCATCGAAGGCGAGTCGACATTTGTTATCAGTCGACAGTCACATCGACATTTGACGGCGGACATGACAACTTCACATTAGATTGTCGTTGAAAACTCATATTAATAGGTCAAAGGGAAAGACAGTTACGTTGAACAAACTCTTCTAATATGCCTTGTATTGAATGAGCTCTTCGGCGTAACGTGTGCCACTTATATTGATGTTATGGGCTTTTCGCACCAAAAATGTTGGGTGGTTCAGTGGATTGCTTGTTTATGACCCAATTTCTGAGTGATGGTGCCGGATCCGGACCGATTTCTCAACTGAGAACAATGCAATAGTCAAGTTATAATATTTATTGCAATTACAGAGCAATAATAAACCAACGTCTTGTTACCGGTGTAAGGAGGGTGAGTGCCAACTCTGAGCCTGCTTGACCCCTTGTTGGTTTAGGGGCGTGACTAACTTAGAGATCGTCGACTTAGACAGGAGGAGACGATTAGGGATTAAGATCGTCGACTTAGACGACGATATAACTCATGGATATCTTATTCGAGCTGACTAGTGCCGAACGACTATTTTGAGGTAACATCTAACGCTACCATTACCATTACAGATGACATGCAGCGCGTTTCAAAGCAGCGGTAGCACAACTGGAAATTGCACTGAAACTGGTGTGGAAGTGCAAGGAGTGAAACAGTTATTCTGTGACTAAAAAGCATTAAACCTCAAGCCAATAATGAAGTAACATAACAACAGTGATTTACAGACATTGAAAGCACAACCAAGGCAGTGGCCGTGTAAACGATTCCCTTAGGTCCAACTGTACCATCAAGCCGAAGTGCGCAGCTGTGCGTAAAAAAGGATAAACCCCTGGAGGTGATTCACAGATGTGGCACTCTCGTGCATGGAAATCACCTGACAAAGCGCTAGTCTTGAAAACTTAGCTGCAGTAGTGCAATGTTCCCCATCCGCAGCAGGCTGTTTGGCACCCTGTCATCTCGCCTCAAACTCTCCTCTCCGTACCTAGCCTCTCATTGCCTTAGCACAGCCGCATTACGGAGTTACGGAGATGAGCAAGCCCTTAACTAACTTCATTCGCGGATTCTTGTCCTCTTTTCTTTACTGCTGGCCCACTAATACTTTGATATTCGTGTGCAAATACCATACCAGTTCAGACCTGAGGCATGCTATTGGGGACTCGTGGGGCATGCCATTGAACCCACGGGTCTCTGAGACGGCACTAGTATGCGAGACACATTGCCGTGCGGGACAAAAGTTCTGCACTCTAGGAGGAATTCTGATTTCACATCAAATTACGTGAACATCAACGGATTTTAAAGGGATCACAGTGATTGGAGGCAGCGGGTCCCGCAGTGGATGGCGCCCTATAATAAGGAGTTGGCAAGTTGCCCGAATCAGCAGGAGTACAAAATCATTGCTCCGGACAACCTGTTGATATCCAATTAAGAAGCCGCGGGGTTGGAGAACGATTGATTGAATCATTTATGTTAGCAGCGAATGAAACAGTTGCTGAACATTTCTATAAGGAACATTTCCCATTCATCTATTGTATCCATGAGCAACCAAAAGAAGAAAAAATGCAACGCTCCTTCGACTTTGCTTCTGCTTTAGGTATCGTAGTTCACGGCACGAAAGTAACGATTACTCCGAAAGATGTGCAACACGTGATCGAAAATGTTGAAGATAAACCTGAATCAGCAGTCATCAATACGATGTTATTGAGAAGTATGCAACAAGCACGTCATTCAGAGGACAACTTTGGCCATTATGGTTTAGCTGCTTATTATTATACACACTTTACTTCACCGATCAGACCTTACCCTGACTTGATCGTACACCGATTGATTCGTTCCTACAGTGAAGATCAAAGTGATGCGAACAAAACTTTTTGGGAAAACGAATTGCCAGATATTGCCGATCACAGTTCAAAAACATCATTGGAATGAAGGAAAACATCGTTGGATTTCTAGAGTGGCCAATAGTGCGTTCACTAGCAGACACGTACACGGAAAAGCCTAGCGTAAGATATGAATAGCTCTGGGTTTGATAACCGGCTTTGCTCGATGAGAAGTTTTTTCGTAACATTTCGTAGCATTTTCCTTCTATCAGCTGAGAAATCAACGAGAACGAGAAGTGCTCGTTCTTGATTCTTCCGTCAAACTTGATATATCGATTGCTTTTGAAGCCAAGTTGTAGGAACTTTAGTGTTCCACAGATTGGCTGGTCGTTGAACGGAGGATAAGTGAGGTGATTGAAAGGTGTTGTTCGCAGTCGCTGGGGAACCACAACGGGGCAGTGGTCTAACAGAGCACTCCTGAGAGGAGTCGACTTTTGCTCTGCGAATTGCAGTCTATTTTACTTTTTTTCATCACTTTTTGGAAATCATTTAGCGATGGTAATATTCACCGGTCAGCTAGTAATATCGCTTGTACGAAGATCAACAGCAATATCAGGCCAGAAGAAGCGCTTATAAATGTTTTCGATGGGTTTGGTCACTGGGTTGGATGATTACGATGTGTTGTGTGGACACATATGTACACTTGGTAATGAAAGGCAGTAAGCGACTCGGAAGGAGAACACCGGGGGACTTGCAAAGCGCCAAGTAGGTTGTTCACTAACGGATCATACCTGGAAAAGACCGACACATGATGTAAATAGCTCAGAAAAGCAATCGATATATCGATCAAGAGCATAGGTTGCTCCAAAATGGCAGAATGATAAATTGAAAAATCTAGCCACGACGTTCTCAACAAAGCGGACAGCAAACTGCGCTCAATGACATGCGTCACTCCTTTATAACTGGTCTTTGGCGACTTTTTTCGAAGTGTATTATCCACCAGTACGTGCACTTGCCTGTATCGCCATTCCTCTGTTATCGCTATCGACTGTGACCAGTTTTTTGCCTTGGTTCTCCTTCATCAGACCGGCATTTCAACACCACGAAAGTACAACTTCAGGAGCGTAAGTCAGGTGGAAGTTCTGCAGAAGAAAAAACCCACAGGCGAAATATCTCCCATTCTAGGGACCGGGAATTGTTGGATTCTGTTTCTATTGGCATAGGTATGAGAGGCTGTATGACCGCGTGGAATGAGCCGTGTCCATTTCATCTTACCAAAATGGTAGGGCTGATTAAGTAGTTCAAAGCGAGCCCTTTTTCCCGTCTTAGTGCACATTGACGTTAACCATATCACTGAAAGGAAGGGAATATCCTCTTGAGGTCAAAGGGCCCTCGAATCAAAAGCGAAGTATTGGCGCTTCATACCTCTGCCAATTCACTGAACTACCATAGCGCCAACGCAAGCAAGATTTGTTGCAAAAAGGCGGCTTTTCGGCTCTCGAAGATCACTCCATCATGTCAATGAACGCGTTTTAGACTATCAACGCGTCTAGGCATCACTTTATCGCGGAGGCCAGGTAATTCTGCACAGATTTCACAACACAATTGACGACCATCTCCAAACTAATCTGAAAACGTTTATACTGACGGCTTACAGCTGATAAATCATAGCCCACAACTCGGTGTGAGGTAGGGGCAGAAAAAGGACTACGGACGCATCAGAGTGCACATCAGGGTGAATATCGCTTGAGGATTCCTCAACGGCACGTCGAGGATTCTCTGCCCGATCAGAGACGATCTCTCGCGCGGACATTCACACTCGCCATGCCGTGCCGTCTGTGCTCTCCGCGCGGATGTTCACTCTCGGCACTACTCTCGCATGGTAGAGAGCTATGGTCGAGGATTTCCTCGACCGTTATTCACAACCTGGTGCACATCGCTTCCCACAACGTCAGGACACTATCGACGGACCTTCTCTCAGATGTGTATCTGCAACAATTGGGTTTGCAGATTCGGCTGGCTGGCCGAATGATCGGCCAGCCAGCCGATCGTTCGGCCAACCAGCCGAAGTGGGTGAGGACGCAGAAACGCCGACAGCGAAAGCCCCGCACCCATAATCGGCTGCCTTGCGAGCTTTTCCGGCTGCCACCTGCGATCAATCAATACCGCTCGCCCGGCCGCGATGATTTGAGGTCCGATGCACGATGCCTCACACGAAAACAATGCTTCCTGGTTTGATCGCTCGCGTAACCCTGACTTCGAATTGCATTGAGGATATATTGCTTTGGAAGGAGCCGTTCCTGTTTGTAAGTAACTGGTGTTTTGGTACATATAGTTGTTGTCGAAGTCGAGTTGCGTTCGGATTGCGAAAGTACTTAAAAAGTATTTGAAGTGTGTCCTTATGGTCACTCTTCACAACTTCGCGTATATTTTTTGTTTCTGTGTGCGCAATTCTTCATTTTTGTGTATTTTTTTATTGTTTTGTGCATTAGTGTGATGTTTGTGTGTATATGGCTTGAATTATGAGTGAATGAGTATCTGTGTGTGAGTGTGGTGTGAGTTTTTCCCAATGATGACCCCTTCGGCGTGAACTTTCAATTTTTTTGTATATTTTTAGGTCTACAACGCTGAAAATGCAATCAGCTGTTCAGCTATGCTTTTTCTCTTTCCTATTCACATTTCCACACGCGTTTTTCCTTTCCAGTTCATATAAAATGCACATTCGTTCATTTCTGTTTATGTTTCTTATATTGAATGTGATATTGTGTGTGCTAGTAAGTGCGTGTTTGTGTGAGAGACGGATATTTTTTCCCATTTCTTCGTGCTCTTTTTTCCATTTTTGTGTTTTCAAATGGAATATGCTATTAAATGCTTCAGTGAGAGTACTTAAGTGTGCGTATGTGTGAGAGTGTGTGTGAATAAGTGTGAATGTGTGAATGTGCGGTAAGTTTATTTTCAATAGACCACACTGATGAGCCCACTTGATGCTTTTCTGGCTGTCTGTGGTTGAGAGGGCGAAACAGCCTTATCGTTATTCCACATATTACTCGGTTTTGTATGATATGCATTTAATTCAGGTTTCAGTAGATAAGAAGGAATAAATGGTAAGTTTATTATTTGTGTCATCGATACTATATGTGAGCTGAAATGAAATGTGTGTGCCGGTTCTTTGTTGTACAGAAACTAATGAACTTCTGCAAGCATTCCTCAAGGATATGACACTAATATCTGATACTGTCGTAAGCGCATGGAAGAAATTGTGGACATCTTCTCAGAGTCTCAAGAAGTGTCAAGTATACCCCCTTCAAGGCTATGGAGAATACAACTGCTCAGCATTTCGAAGCCGACATCCGGCAGCCATCTTTAGAAATCGATACATTTGGGAAGGTTTTAAAATTTAAAATAAAAAATAAATAAATAAAATTTACTTTGTTGAACTGAGTGTCTATAATGTGTTGTTTGTGCTGCTTCTGTGGAGTTTACATCTTCAGATTGCAATTCCAATCAGGCGAGTTCAAAATAGGAGGCTTTCCAAGGAAATGGTGCAGTGTGAAATGTGGAAAGTGCCCATAATTTCGACTGTTCATTACAAACAGATAGATGGAAATTGTGTGGTTGACTCTGCAATAGGTGGAATGGCCAACCATGGGGCATGCTACAGGTGAAGAGCCGGTGAGATGGATGGGTTTTGAATGAAGAAGTGCATCTACAGGGGGTGTTGGGTGTGTCACCGCCAGGGGCTAATTCAAAAAAAGGGCCACGCTATTCGATGCGCAATGGTCGAAAACCTCGGGTGTTGAAATCTCAGCCCCATCCAATGTTATTACTCCCAAAGGAAGGTTTCCAGTGAAGATGTTCATCTCCAGCGGGGTGCTGGGTATGTCGGCTGGCACTGCCCATCTTGAAAATCGGGCCACGCTATTCGATCGGGCGTGGCCGAAAACCCTCACGGGCCTGAATTTCGGCTCGATCCGAAGCGTTTCTGGTCCTCAGTAAGGTTAGAACCGGTTGAGTTCCTTTTCAGAACATTCATTAGTTAAACAGTCATTCCAGAAAGCTTCGGTCTTACTCGACCACACCTCCTACACAGAGTTTTCAAGAAGACTCCGCTTATGTATCAACGCAGAAACGGGTCAGTCCAAGGGAGAAATCATTTTTCGTTCCATCTTCCATAAGTATGACGATGCTGTTCATTTGGATTTTTACGTCACATCGGTTTTTATGATCAATTTAGCTTGCTACCGCAATTTTGGCGCATCCTGTATATAGCATGATTGTCGAAGAATTGGTTTCTCCTAAGAGCACACAATCTACGGCATATCCTGACGGAACAATTGTAATTTGTTTCAATATAGAGCTTCAACGAAAACGGGAGCAGAAAATAATTCTGTACTGTACAATACTGATGTGAATTCAGTTACCCTTTCGCTCGCAGTGAGCTCGAAAGTGAAACAGTTCCATAATTTCAAATGACGAATTGGTACAGAGATTGGGCTTCCGAATGACAAAATCGCCGAAATTTGCTGGCAAGGACTTAAAAAATCCGTCAGTCGAAAAGCTGCAGGTAATTTCCTCCAAACACACACCTTACCAGGGAAGGCATTCAACTTCCCATGGAACTTTGAATTGAGACCCAGATATATCGATAGAGCTTCAAACGCTGATTACAAATATGGAAACTAAAACTGCAAAATGAACCTGCCAAGGAAGTTGTGAGCAGCCAAATTTGGCTAAAGCAAAGCGTTATATTTGAGCCGCTTGACTTCAGGTCTTCAGAATAGTAGTGCCCTCAGTACTCACCCGAGAGCACATAGTTTTTATCCTGTTGAAGTGCAATTTCGAGAGCACTACCACTACTCCACGGCGACTTTGAAAGCCCGGAGGCTAGCACGGTTCATATGTAATGCTTTACTTCCAGCCAACTTTGACTGCTCACAACTTCCTTGGCAGGTTCATTTTGCAGTTTTAGTTTCCATATTTGTAATCAGCGTTTGAAGCTCTATCGATATATCTGGGTCTCAATTCAAAGTTCCATGGGAAGTTGAATGCCTTTCCTGGTTAGAGCAACTAGTGGTCTTAGGTGAAAAGAGCAGTCCCTCATTGAGTGAGAAAGAGTGGTCCCCAAGCACAGAAGTCGCGACGCAGAAGTACGGACAAAGGGCACTGAGGCTTTCTCCTGACCACTGCCAGCGCTACCACCCTTATCAATCGCCGTCTAGGAGGCGTTTCCGCCCTCTCGCGTACGACGTGCTCTCCACGTTTTCCGAAAAATCCAGTGTTTATACTTGCTTTTCCACTCCACTAACATTCCCCATTGCCCTTCTTGTCTAAATTTTGAGCAAAATAACAAACCAATTCGATTACAACCAGCGCCTTTGAGATTTCGCTCAGAATAAAGACAAAAATCTGTGTAATACACGTAGTAAAAACCGCTTTAATGTGACAAGCGTACAACCCCGAATGTGTCACAGAATAGTGTCAAGAGCTCTGCTCGAAAATGACAAATCGGCTACAGTCTCTTCGAATGTCCGTTGAGACACTCATAGATGTAGGTATCGACTTTGTACATGTTGAACAACCTCAGAAGTTCAACGTCTTCTCCGATTCGAGTGGCGTTCATCTGGAAACACATCACTGCTGAGCTCATTCAGATTAGTCAAACGATCGTTCTCAATCAAACGAGCGTTCTTATGAAGTTATTATCTCAGGTATACGTGCAGAGAAACCACCAGAGTTACGGGCCGCAGCAGTGTCGGCAGCATATGCTGCCGCACGCCCACTAGTCTATGACTGGCTGGCTCGCGTCTGCACACAGTAACCCGTGTGGTGGTAGCCAATCACGGACGAGTGGGCGTGTCGACAGTGCTGCTGCCCGTAACTCGGTGATTTCTCCTGCACGTCCACCTGAGATAGCAATCACACCGATGCGTACTGATTGACAGACTACGGTGACCCAGCATCCAGGATTACGCGATAAATGGGTCTTTTTGCCTTTCTGGAGGAAGGAAATGAATTTTTGAGGTAGCTATCTATCTTCGGAAATGTGGAGAGTGGGACTGGGGGAGTAATTTTGATGTGTCGATGATTGCTGTTCAAAACTTCTCAAATTTCGCGAAATGTTGGAAATTTACGGGAGTTTTAAAAATATTCCTTTGACGGAGTCGGTATTTATAGTTTCGGGTAGAACTACGTATACCGACTTCGTCGAAGTGTCTACCTAAATTACGAAGAAAGAAGTAATTTTCAAGATCCGAGTTTGGGGGCCGTATCAGCTTGTTGGCGAGTATGGGATTTCTCAACCGGATTTCCTCGACTCATTGCTTACAACTCGAGGAATTTAGTTTGCAAAGTTAGCGCCTCCCTATGCAGTGTATGCAGTAAAGCTATTCAATTATTCGCCAGCGTAAAACATCTTATGAAGCTTCCAAGCCCCTCATAAGAACCTTCGTTGTTTCGAAATATCACATTACCTGGGCATCGACGAATAAGCACATAATATCACCGAGCCGGTTGGCGTAGTTGTCCATTTTTTGCTCGTCCCTGAAAGAATTGTTGTGTGCAGCAAACAAAAAGAAAGAAACATATCTCAGTGAAGCAATTGTAATACATAGTTCTAGCATCTTGTAACATCTTCAGATGGCCAGGTTCGTATTTCTCTTGAATTGGAGATTTTGTCATGGGTAAACGTTTAGCTCCCATATTTGCGGTCTGCTTTATGAGCAGAATTGAAGAACCAGTATTGGAACGCTTGCCATTAATGTACTGCAGGTATATAGATGACTATGGTATGTACAAGGGTTGGGCAATAAAAAAAAGACATTTTGTCTCTACGTTCAGATGGATTTAATCACACTTCTGCCCAATTCAAACCGAATGTTTACAACTTAGTATTGAAGAGGGCATTTCATTTTTTTTCATAAGAAAATCTTCATGTGGCCACCTACGTGGGCGGTATCAGAAAAATTTGTCCTGGAAACATGGTGCGCTGGTCGAGCTCAAGTCTTCGAAGGACCATGTACAATAACGACCTTCCACTGAATGCTAGTTTCGAGGGGCTTAGCATAGTGGGAGCTAATGTCTCTAGGAAACTATCCCACGTTGAATCGATCCACGAAATTATGTAAGAGCTTCAGGCTGAAGCAGTTACTGTAGGCCTCCTGAGCTCTGACGACGGTGACAGATGACGTCATATTCTGAAGACGGTGAGGGCAGTGAAGGAGAGCCTGCGTACACTATAGAGGGACACTTAGGGAATATTTTTGCTGAGGAACTTCCTGTCAACGACGGCAATCTCTGCGAAGAAAAAGGGGCCGAAGTGCGACATGGGCAAAATGTCTTTTTTGCCCCCCCCCCCCCCACCTGTAAAGACTTCATTATGACATTAACACAGTCCGAAATGGACGAGTGCTTCCGCATAATGATTGAACAGTCACAGTTACATCAGGCTCACACGAGAAAAACACAGAACGATTGGCTCCCCTATCTCAACACACAGGTCAAAGTGTTCAGCGGTAAAATGATACTGGGAAAGAAGCTCAAAGAACATCTTGATTCATGCTGTTTCTGCTGCGCATGTGTAGTAATGTAGACGGAGGTGAGAAACCAAAGCGATTAGCTTCAAGCACATAGCTCGCAAATCACGTTGGAAGGTATTCGCGTTGACAGCACCACGCCAAAATAAATTTCCTCCATGCTTACCATTCATCTCTGAAAAAGTATCTGCTGCAATACAACGATGTATTGTTCGCGCACAATTGAGCGATGATGTTATTCTAGTAACATCCGAATGATAACATCAAACGCCAAATTGTGAGGAACAGACTACGACAGGCAGTGCCCAACAGAGAATTGTATTACATGTCCAATGGGAAAAATGGAGATTGCGCTTCAGCAGGCGTAATTTATCAGATTCAGTGTGAGGCATGTAATTCAACATACATAGGGGAAACTGGGAGAGTTCTATCAGTGCGGATCAAAGAACATCTAGCTGGTAAACGGCGCAGTAATGTTGACTCCGTTAGGAAAACACAGAGTAGAACAGCATGATGGCAATGGTTTCAACATCAGGTGCACGATATTGGCCCATGAGACGGAGATTTCGTCGAGGAAGGCATTGGAGGCGTTCTGGATTTCAGCTAGAAATCCCGAGATGAACAACCGAAATGAGTGCGTGTCAATCACCAATGATCTCTTGCCATTTATGCAACATTGCGAGTTCGTAACTAGCGAACAGCTTGTCTGCAAATTCTTTACGGAGAGAAAAGTAACATCACTCGCTACTGATGAATGACTGATGTGTGTAGCGCTCTGCTACACGCGGTAGAAGCATGTGAGCTTATCTTTCAACTTCTGGGTGTTTTCCATGCGTACCTGACAGGACGTCAGAAACGCTAAAGGGAGAGGCGTTTGATAGGGATAGTGTGCAACTCAAGCTTTGAGCCATGTTTAGGCCTTTGAAAACGACGGGACGGTCGAAACGTTGGCCATAATAAACTTTACGCCAAACAACCTCGAGGCAGAAGTATCAAGCAGAAGTAATTTATTTGTTCTGTCTACCAGATTACTTTGGATCGTCCAGACCTCTACAACTTTTGAAAAAAAAAGAACTCGTAGAGGGTGTGGGCAAAGAAGCAAGGAATGGCCAGCGGCCGCCAATGGATGTACTGCAGAAGATCCATCGCGCAACGAACCCAAAGACAATGGCTGGCTGGCTAGATAAGTAGCCTTCAAGCGTCAACTGGTTCGGTTGTTTACGACAACCTGCTAGTTTCACGAGTAAATTCAGAAATGCAACAAATGTCAAATCACATTTTTTATTTTGTTTCGACTTTTGAGATATTTCCCACGCCAGCGGACCCTGCGACTGCGCGGGACCAACGCTAGGTAGAAGGAGAAGAAGAAGAATACATATATTCTCCCCGCGTGTAGACAAATCATGATTATCGTGGCAAACGAAGTAAGGGGGACAAGAAGAGGAAGGATTATTCGGGAAATTTTATGTAGTGGTTTCCTGCTCAGCACTCAAACTAGGACGGAAGCATGTTTGACGGCATACCCTGCCAAATATCGCATCTGAATAAACAAGGGCTTAAGTCTCATACTTTCTATTTCTCCTGTATAATATAGTTTGAGGAATATTTCCTGTTTTTTTTTGAAATCATGAGAAAGAGAAAAACGGTATAAACCATCATACCGATAGTGCTCGTGCAGACCATAGAAAATTTGTGCTCGATAGTTGTTAGCAATTCGCTCCGCTTTTTCGTGGCCGCGGTGCATTCCTAGATAAGAATTCGATGTTCCAATCTAACCACAGTAACGAAAGGATATTTGGAGTATTTATATCCAAATACGAGTCTCATCCAGCAGAGGAGGCCCTGCGCGTAATGCGTTAAACTCATGGAAAGAATATTCTTTTGTAAAGGTTTAGGACTAAGCCTCAGAAGGTGGGAAGACCCCGCATCCGTGAGCAATCTTGGTTTTGGGGGGGGGACTTCCTCCCTCCTCCTGGGCTTAGTCCTGAGCTGCTCACTAGGTGAATTTACTTTTCATAGACGTTAATGTCATCTAGTACAAGAATACATACATTACACAAAACACCTGAAGAAATAATGTAGGAATAAGGACTGACCTGATAACTTTAAAGGACTCCTTGAGCCCAACTGTCATTAGAGCAGACTGTGGACGACATTGCCCCCTCTTACCGGATGAGACCCTCAATTACTTGCCCAATTCAATTTTGGCGAAACATTTGCAACGTTGCTACACAAACGTTAGTAGCTTTTACTTGAACGTTATCCCTTTAAAGTTCCTTGACTACGTTGGATGTATTCAGTATGAGTTGTTTTTTTACGTCATTCTTACTCACTTGGTGACCAGAGGCTGAGCGCCAGAAGAGCGACGAATTCGACCTCAGAGAGTATTATACCATGCATCTGATCAATCAATGTGGTACACGAATATGCATCTTGAGGGACCTGATCACTCTGTAAAAATTGGACTTGTTCGCTGATGTCAGAGCTCAATCAAACGTAATGATATCATTCGTCCAGACAGAGTTGTGCGGACGTACATAACCTCTGTCCCCAAAAACGAGGTGCGCGTCGATTACAGACCACACACCGCAAGTG
>MU869492.1:13647-42854 GCA_036418205.1 Ostertagia ostertagi | reverse complement strand
ATTGGGAGTACACTGCTCCGCATAATTATACAGCCACCTATGATTTTTGCAAAAACTCTCGTCTCGAGATGTGTTCGAAGAAGACTCCATATGGAAAAGGTTGTAGGTATAAATGCTAATTTGCACACCAACTCAAAGTTCTAGCTTTGAAATTTGAAAACAGTTTTTCTGCAATTTTTCGAAAAAGCCGCTCTGGCCTATTCCGCATAATTATACAGCCACCCCATATTTTTCTCTTGCTTTTCTTTTCTCCTCGATCAAACTTTTTTATTGTTATCACCACTTCTTCTTTGGATGAAAACAAGAGGAATGTCGTCATCAGAATTTAAACAAAGGCTAATGGTAGCAAAATTCGTGAAGGAGTTGGGAAGCAGTCACACTGCCCAAATTTCGGGCCAAGTTTGCTGTAGAGTAAGCAATTTCTCCGAGCATTGTGCAGAATATGGAGTAACATTAAACACTGAAGATCTTTCTTTGCTTTCGGATTCAGATAGACGCCGCCTTATTGGAAAATCGACAGTTCCATCAAGGTGTGCTCGGAAATCAAACCTTATTTCGAAACTTAATTCTCCAACAGGTGTCTGTTCGGCGTCTGTGGCAGAACTGCAACGAGCATTCATGATGGTAAAGCGCTTCGTTTATCTGCAGAAGCTTTGCTGGCATAAACGAATTTCTCATCATCGAATGAACTTCGTAGATCTGCCACAGACCAGACACGTTGGAGAATTAAGTTTCGAATAAGGTTTGATTTCCGAGCACACCTTGATGGAACTGCTCGATTTTGCGTCTATCTGAATCCGAAAGCAAAGAAAGATCTTCAGGTTCAATGTTACTCCATATTCTGCACAATGCTCGGAGAAATTGCTTACTCTACAGCAAACTTGGCCCGAAATTTGGGCAGTGTGACTGCTTCCCAACTCCTTCACGAATTTTGCTACCATTAGCCTTTGTTTAAATTCTGATGACGACATCCCTCTTATTTTCATCCAAAGAAGAAGTGATGATAACAATAAAAAAGTTTGATCGAGGAGAAAAGAAAAGCAAGAGAAAAATATGGGGTGGCTGTATAATTTTGCGGAATAGGCCAGAGCGGCTTTTTCGAAAAATTGCAGAAAAACACTTTTCAAATTTCAAAGCTGGAACTTTGAGTTGGTGTGCAAAATAGCATTTATACCTACAATCCTTTTCCATATGGAGTCTTCTTCGAATACATCTCGAGACGAGAGTTTTTGCAAAATTTATAGGTGGCTGTATAATTATGCGGAGCAGTTATCTTTGTTTTGGCAAGAAAAAAAACGATAACAATTCGAGAATCTAGAAGGATTGTTATTTGATCCAAATTCACGCTGTACATCAATACAAAGTTGGCAACGGAAGCACGATTCACTTTGTTCTCCGGCAGTGCCCTCACTAGACCTCTTTCCACCGCTTCAACACACTATTGTGATAATGTTCTCTTCGCCACCAGTCCCTCCGTCCATTCGTTTTTCTCCAAATTCCCCTCCAAGTTTGAAACACCGACTCGATCCTCCCAATGTATCACCTGATACGTGCCATCCGCGTGCACTTCTTTCCATGCGCTCTCTTATCCCCGCTCGACCTACCTGCGACTCACGGGTCCCGCTCGCTACCTGCGACCAGGCTCAACCCTAATGTTTGTACAAGCTATCCCCCCGAACGGGGGTATTGGGGGGGGGGGTCGTACTTGGATGGACCCGGAGGGGGGTCGTACTCTCGGTGGCCGGCAGTGGGATTTCTGGTAATCTCCCTACTGATCATAGATGGTGGTACGGAAGGAAAGAGCAACTGCACAGATAGTGAGTATGTGAATGGTTATAAGATGCATTATTTTCAGGTTCAATTGCCACTCTTTTTCGTCATGGTTGTAATATTGGAACAAAAGTGAAAATGAGGATGGACGCTACAGCTTCATTGCAAATAAATCAAAAATTGTGTACTGTCTGTTAGCTCATTGAAAGAAGAGATAAATCAAAAATAGTTTATTGCCTGTTAGCTCATTGAAAGAAGCAGAAAGAAGCGACGAAGAGGATCAGCCTATCGTAGGTTTACTAGTAAAGCAGTTTGTTGATTGATGAAAAGTTGGATGACGGCCTTAATGGTGGAGAATACCAATTGAAAAAATGGTAGCCTTCGAAGTTTCAAGATCTTTTGGATTGGTGTTTCTTATCGCTGCTATCACTCGTACCGTGCAGCGTCAGAGAATGTTAACATGCAGTCTAACAAGCGCTGGTCCATCTTCTGCAAGTGGAGGTATTGACTGCAGAGAGAAAAAGGCATAGTGTATAAATATACCTGCTCCGATGGCGTCTCTGACTTGCTTAATAAAGCTATCCGACCTCTGGTACGAAGATGGCCTGTGCCGTGGAAGGTTGAGGCCAGGAAGTGGATTCATCCACTGTTCAGCCAAGCTCTTGGGTTTGATGGTAAGCACACTTGGTCCATCGCGTTGAATTCTGGAATGGCCTTTTTCATTTCTGATTACAAGATAGCTCAGCTTAGAAGTGAGCTCACAGAAATGTTTACGTTATAGTACCGTAAAGATCAAGAAACTGACGTCATGAGGTCGTTCAAAGTTATATTCCCTAGCCTGATTACGCTCTGCCCTTGTAAGCATATTCGCTTGCGAAAAGCTCTCTCAGCATTGCTAGCCGGAATTACAAGTATGCATCTTATAGCCTGAAAGTGAATAAATTATAACACAGTCAACAGAACATGATGGTTATCTACCTCCCTCACTTCGTTTGGAATCCTCAGATCTTCTTGGTTGTCGAGCAGCGTTTTGTAGAATCTGACACTAGTTTTATCTTCTCGAAAATTGCGTGGCCACGTTTTGAGTGTTCTAACCGCTCCAGCAATGGAGTTATAAAATTCCATGAAAAACTTGTACAATCCAGGTAAGGAACAGAACCGTTCAATGGCATTGATAGATTCCAATATAAGTTTATCGCGCTTGATTTTGTCCACATTTCCTTCATCGTCAATGTAGTCAGGATACCCACGATCTTCCGCCGAGATGCTGGGCAGAACGCAGTTCTTGAAGGTGTCATAATCACCATTGCATTCGATGATGTCAAGGATTGTATGTCTGTCCAAAGCATAGTGGAAGGAAGCACTAGCTTCTGTGGGTCGAGATTCAGGCGCCATATAGCGTTGAAAACTTGTTCGCACATCTTCATAAAATTTGTTAATACAATTAGTTTTCTGCCTCGAAGCTACGATGTCGCGATATGCTTTACCGACTGCAATAGCTCCAAGCGTGGAATCATCAAAATGTCCTCTGTTCGTTGTGCAAAACCACCTCCACCCAAAACTTCTGAAGCCAGCGATTCGATGGTTTCGATGGGACGGAACATCTGCACCTTTGTCAAGTGGTCTTGTTTCTTGTATCTCATCTGTTGCCAAATGGGATGCTTTATTTCTGCGGTAGTCAGGAAACTTAGTAGGATCGTAACCGAGCAACTCCACATGGTCCTGGGGCAAAGTGTGATAGCTTTTCAGGAACTGAGTATCCACTTTGTGATATTGCTGGCTTTGAGTATTCTGTAGCAGAAGTACTCCACTGAGAGCCTAGGTTTTCGTACACCTGGTTTTTTATGATTTCGCGATTGATTAGGGAATCGAAATGCCGCCAGCGCGAAACATAATCCACCAACAGGGCTTCTTCGTTTTGTAAGTGACTGCGAAAGTCTAGCCAAATGCGATAAAGTCGCATTCACGTGGTGAAGTATGATAAAAGTGTGTCCATCATTTCAAAACAAAAGCGGCTGCTTCAGCTCGCATTTTCATTTTCGGGGAAACGGCGCTGTCTCTCGTTAATTTTTGCAAAGTTGCTATGAGAACGGGATACATGCGGAGTATCTTCGAGAGCGAGTTTTGCAGGCTTGCTGACCATCGCACGGTATGTAATTGGTCCATCCGTAGTACAGGGAATTTCATAGCCGCAGCTGTTTGGGAGTAAACGGTACGAGCTCGTGTTGCAACACCAGAGCCTAATAATTGATGCATTTCCTTCACAAGTGCATTCGTAAGGTTTAATGCCAGACCGTTCTGGTCCATTACTACAAGGTTCAGCTTGTGGGCAGCACAAACAGAAAGCAGGAAATCATTTCTCTTCAGTGTGTTCCTTGTTTCGTGTCTTATGAGGTCTCTTAATTTTTTATGAACACCAGCGTGCTTGCCCTCCATTACCGAGGCTCCATCAGATGATAACGCTATCATTCGTTTCATTGCGTAAGCATAGGGTTCGTCGCTCAAACCTGGAGCCTGTGCCCAGGAGGAGATATTCTGTAATTGGGTAGTAAATGCGGTAATGATGTCGTCCGCTTTCTCACTTTCTAACGTAACCAAGGCGAGATGAAATGTTATGGGGCGGTTTTGAGGAGAAACCGTTCGAACAAGGTACACAATCCATTTTTCTCCATCATGCGATGTCCCATCCACAAGTAGTGAGAATGGCAGCTTTGAGTCTATCACATACTTGAGCATGTCGTATTTCATGTGACGTGCAAATGTTGCCACCATATCTCGTGCTGATCTGGAACTGTAGTGGGCAGAAGTCGGCACTGCTCCAGCTCGCAATTGCATGAGCAGCAAGGGCAGCTGCTTTTGGAGTGCCAATCCCTCCTTCGCTATGGTATATGCAGCTAGCGTCGCAGATGCCGTCGATTCCAAGTCTGCGGCGGCATTAGACCCCTCTTGATGCAAAGTTTTTACGAATTCACGGTGTCGGTCTTGATGGGATTTCGATAGCTCATGCCTTCGTATTCTGATTACCATATTAGTAGTAGCTCTCCTTTGCTCTCACGTCCGGCGAACCTGTTTATGCACATAATCTCATTTTTGCCTAGCATATTCTTCCAGAAGTTGTCGTGCTCGCTGGACTCAGCACACTTCTTCGTGATCACGCTCAGGCTTGTAGTCGTCAACATCGGTGTCACTGTTGCATAGCGAGCAACGCATGAAGTCGGCACTAGGTTTGCTGGAATCTCTGTAATATGAAAGCCATGGGATGCTTGTCAGTTCCATTATTTGCTTTGCTGTCAGCTTACTGCCGTCCAAGGAAAGGTGATGAAGGCGCCCCATCATGCTTTTCTTGTCTCTTTCAGATCTGTACATGCCGTACATTCTTTGAGTTTCTTCAGTGGCCAGTTGGCGTGCTTCCTGAACGGACATGCTCTCTCTCCTCAGCGCTTCTCTTGCTAAGCGTAGCTCACTTTCCACAACAAGTAGTCTATCAGTTAAAGCAGTTATTGTATTTTTCAGTTCAAGAACGTGGGGACAGCAGCGAGCACTTTCCGTCCCTTCCGTGTCACTCCGGCCAACGGACTCCATCGGTTGTTCAAAATACCAGTCATCGGGTGGCTCTTCACACAAAGTCACACTCCCAGTGTCATCATCCACCGCGTTCGGCTGAGGTGTCGTGGAAGGTGACCCAATATGCGGTAATCTACTTCGAAAATTCTCGCCGTCACAGTAGTTCGGTAGCGCAGGGGAAGGAGCTGTAAGGGCCCAAGTGGGGTTGCAGTAAGAGACAGAAGTCCGCTGATCGAGCGCGTTGACGGGAAGCACGTGGAGTGCGTGAGAATTGGGAAGCAAAGCCGAAAGTCTCTCCACGGGCAGCATCTTGCTTGGATCTTCACTGTGACCGAAAACAACGAAATCTTTCACTCTGCTTGAGAGCCACTGCTGATCTTCCTTAGAAACCCTGTTCCACTCAGTAGTATAAATTGGATTGTTAGTTTCTGAAGTTTGAACGAAGCTGAATTTTTCAGAAAACTCCTTAGACTCTTGATAACTCTTGAAGTGAAGCAGCAGGAAAACAGTCTGGAAAGGAACCTCGTGCTGTTGGAAAAACCGAGCAATGCTTTTTTCGCGAGATTTCACTGGAATGTTGCAACTAGGCCAGTTCACAAAACGCGTACATTTTGCAGTTCTTTGGGTGACATCATAGAAATTGAAATCAAAGTGTAAACTTTCGTCCTTCGAGCTGCCGACGACGAATAGGTCCTTCAATCCTCCTCCGCGTCGTCGTGGCCAGCGCCAATTGTTGAAGTCCGCAAAGGTCGTCACGGTGAAGTGGTCAGGATAAGTGCGCTGTAATGAACGTTTTGATGTATTCCATATTTTAGCCATGACTATGACACATGAATCGCTCAAAACCTCACCAGGAGGGGCTTGGTTTCAAGAACAAGCATGCCGTACACATTGAGATTGAAGTGCTTGGCTTCTTTGGGGTTTTTGCACCCCTCACTCAATGAAAGTTCCACATATTGTGTATCGTCGTTGGTAGCGAATGCTAAGCCGGATATTTCGTTGAAAGTGGGATGGCAGTGTTTAGCTGCGAAAATTCTCGGTAGAAAGCAGAAAAGGATGGCTGTATAACGGAGCATTGCGTGGATACTGCTTTCATCTAATCTGGAAGAGTCCTCCCATAGCTCCGCCTTTCCTTATGGCCGAGCGGGCAGAAGTATCCACGCCATTTCACCTTGATTCCGCAACTCCACTGTTATTCTTGTTGTGATGGATGCCTCCTTTCTTGACGATTACGAATATCTGTCGTCAGTGGCACAGCATCACGGTCGCGACTATGAAGACATGCTGAACCATCTGAAGCAGTCTCAGGACTTACTTGACCAGAAGGTAATAGACTCTATCATTCTAGAAAAGCAGTGGAATTGTTTACAGGAAAGCAAGGAATTCCAACAAGCTATAACGACGGAAAAGAATTCTTCGACTCTTGAGGCTCCAGATCACAAGTAAACGACAGCAAACTTCAGATTTCACGCATTGGAAACCGATATGTACTGACGTACCTCATCCACAGATCACAGTTAAGGTTAGAGGAACAAGACAGGGCTGACTGCAAAATTAGCTCCACAATAGAAAGCCTGAAGGAGCACACGAGCAGACTTACTCGCACAATAAACGAGATCCAAGGAAAAGGTGAAACGTGAAGAGGACCATCAAAAGCAGTCATGTAGCGCAAGAGCAGGAAGAATTGGCCTGCTGATAAGCGTGACGGCGCCGACTGCTACGAGATGGAGATGGAGATCCTCCGTCAGCACCGTGACGAGCTGGAAAAAAAGAATATGAGCTGCACGAGGCACTTGAACGGTTTCCATTCAGAACCTTCCAACCACGCCGTCCTTCGATAGACCATAAGTGTATTTTCTGCAAGGCTGTGGGGGATCATTATGAAGACCATTGTCCAAGTATAAGTAAAGCAGAGGACAGATTAAAGTTTGCGACTGAATCCATATATGCAGGGACTGCTTGAGTGAGGAATGCTCGATTTATGAGAACGAATACTGCCCTAATGCTACAGGAGATTGCTTCTACTGTGAAGCTGTGAAAAAGACAACACTCGAAGACCTCTCACACAATCAAAGAGAACATCACCCTGCACTCTGCCACGTACCAGATAGGGGGCGTGTCGCACGAAGGAGGTGTGAAGCTGCACGAGAGGACTTGCGTAGAGTGGAACGGGAAATCACGCGCAGAATGCTGAGGCGAGAGCAGCTGTTGTGGAATGCAGCGCACCAATTCAAAGAGGTGAGCATATTTCTACAAATCTCTGGACTACAACTCCTTCCAAATTTGTTGCTCAGCACGAATGTAGTTAAATTTCTAGTCTCCGAAACAGCCTGAAGCGTGTTGCGACAATTTCGTTCTGAGTCCGGCACGACTGCTCCAGTTGCTGGACATTTTGCCGTTCACTCTCCGCCGTTCCGACATAATTATTGCAACACGCTGCAGGCGATACAGATTGAATTGCTTCCAAATTTGATAAAGCTTCAAAGCGCATTTGCTGCATGAACAGACACTGGCGCAATAACGTCGAAATCGCCTCGAAATTCAACTCTTCAAATGTGCACCCCAAACATAACCAGTTTTAGGAAGAGCATGAGAAAAGGAAACTTGCAGAAACAGCAGCTGCAAGACATGTAGCATCGTTCAAAAAAGTGCTCCCACCATGACATGGGTCCACCCACGAAACCACATTTGAAACTAAAGTGTAGCTGGAGTATTGCCTAAGACAACATGGACAATAGTCACCACATTACGTTTACGCAAGATAATTGATGCTAGAGCATCTGTAAGCCGCTTCCTTCTGAATTCAAATGAATCAGCGAATCAGAAGTGCGACCGAGGCGTGGCGCACACCAAGGCAGGGGATATCAGTGCAAGCGCATGCACAAAGCATTCTAACACATCCTATGGTCAGCACGATATTGTTTTCCCTGGAGGTTGCGGCCAGTGAAACCTAAAAAACCGCTTTCTTAAGAGAATGGCTTGGAGAATGCCCCTCAAAAAATGTAGCAACGGACTAATTTTTGAATTACTGACTTTTCAGAAACGTTTGGGTACTTTTAGAAAGCTTGAATCCTGTAGTTTCTCATACCGTGTTCAGCTTCCCAAATAAATGAGTTTGAAGGAAGTTATGATCGTTTAAAGGTTGAAAAGTCGCGTTTGCACAGAAAAAAGTTCCAACGTGTTAAATTTTTACTAAATTAGCTTTCGATGAATTTTCAGATATGATTGGAGAGAGAATGATTTGAATTTTTTAATCAAATAACTCCGCGCAAAAGCTCGAATATGAAGAAAGTTATAGCCCTAAAAAGAGGAAGGTGAAAATTGTAGTGCAAATTCATTTCTTGCTCAATAACTTAATTATTTCAGATTGTTTAAGAACAAATCCGCTCTACTTAAGAAGGATGACCGTCGGTGATCCAGAATCCACCTCCGTCTTCCGAGGAACCTGAAATTTTCCAAGGAAAAATTCCTATACTTCTCAATTTCCCATTTCGACACCTGTTCCCATTCAACAAACGCGCCCCATTGCAGCACCCAGCGCGCGATTCAATACATTTGAAACCTGTCAACACGCGATGGCTGCACGTGAAGGACTCTTACGACTTTTTGGAATAACGGCTGATAGGTTGGCGAATTTGTTATGTTGCTGCTTTGCCTTCTGTTATTCCACTTTTTCCATATTAATATTTCCAATTGACATGGCCTAAGAATCTAGAGTGTTCTTCTTTGGACGGAAAGCTGCCGAAGCATCTCTTGAAGAGACTTCAAAGGAAAACTACTACTTGAAGGATCGCTGTAAACCAAATTTCGTCCGTTATGGTTTCATCCTACCAAAAGAAAAAAATTTGATTTCCCAATATTTCGTGTAGTGTAAGCCACAGTTCATACCTGCAAGACTGTTTTTAGTACGGATACTTCTGTGGAAGCTGTGGTTGACACCGAACCATTGAATATAGTCGAGGTGGCAATGCGTTATCGGGAGAAAGTACAGTCAGTCGTTGGATTAAGTGTACCATGGGCAAGGTCTCCTTCTACCCACCTCCTCCCAGTAGTTTTCTTCGAGGAGGAAGACCAGATCAAGGTAGCGAACGTATGCGCTTTGTTTCCCGCGGTAGAACATGTATTTCTCGCGGAGCTAGCAAGGGATAAAAACACCGCTGAGGGTAGCTTTCTGGAATATCGCACTGTTGATCTTCTACATAATCACCTCCCCGGAAGAACACTGTTTTAGTGTGCCCTAGCGGCCTTGTTGCTCTCTATCTATTTCCTAATGAGAATTTCGCTGAAAATTTCTGGAACCAGATCGTTGCTGGATTCATTGGCCAGTTCATGCTTATCGTCGTTCTTGTGCTTGTTGCGGTGAAGGTTTATTGCTTGGTTAGTTACTTTTTCTTGTTCCCTCACTCGCTCGCGGTCGAGTGACTGCTTATTCACTACGACTTTTTCAGGTGCAATGTAAAAAAATATATTTTCTTCGAGAGAGCAAACAACGATCCAAGGAATGCGCTCCAAGCAATTCCTCTCTCCGGCTGATACCCGTCGCTCCATGTTTTTTTCCGGTTTCGGACATCTGAAGATTCCGGTCTACGGTCATCCTGAAGATTCATTTTATTTAGTACTGATCTCGTGAAGTCTGTATCTCGTTTTGTTTAGTCCGGATCTCGTAAAAGATGTACCTCACTTTGATTTGTCCTGATCTCGTAAAGTTTGAAATGTTCTATTATTTTATACTTTTCCAGGGTGAAAAGAAAAACCTCATTATAGAGATAAAAGGAATAAAAAATTGGTATGAATTGTGTCTTCATAAAAATTAGACACAGGGGGGTCGTACCAAATCGCCCATGGAGGGGGGGTCGTAAAAAAATCCAGAATGTAGCAACGATAGGACCGACCCTGCCTGCGACCGTCCCCAGAGTGTGTTTCCTAGGTTTGATTCGCTTCGAAACTGGAGGCTCTTGCGTGAAACTTTCAATTATACGTTGTCTCTAGCTGTCACAACTGATGTATTCATTTTGGGAAGAATGCAAGAATTTTGATCAAATCGGAAGGATAGAAGGCTTATTGTTAGTTGGCATGGGCGGAATCCGATCTGAGCTTTGACTCCCAAGCCGCGCGAAGTGGCGCCATTTCTATTACGCCACCTACGCTCTCATATCATCAGTGAAAACACTCGTACTCATAACTATTTGGCTTACTATTGATGTTCTGAGTTTAAGCCAACAGGAAGAGGCACCTCCTTCCGCCTTTTGGTGGCAGAGAAAAAAGGGTGCGAGGGAAGGAGACGCAGGCATGCTGCATTTTGAAGGTAGTGACATCTAGAAAGTCCTCCGGAGGACGTTTCAGATGCTATGGCCACATTCAAGGTGTCAGTATGCGTGGGTCAAAGCAGGGTTCTGGAAAGAAAAAGGAAACTGCCGCATTTATGCGTCAAGGGTGTAGCGCCCACCTTCTACCATGGTGGATTGGATAGGTCGGACAACGAGATGTCTAAAGATCTGCAGCCTTTTTCTCTACAGCCCTTCAACACTATAAGAAGGTCCCTAAGCGCAGCGGTAGCGAGACATTACACCGAAGGTTCAAGCACATATGTGGCACAAGTTTTGCAGGCAGATGAGATGGGAGATGTTCACCACTTCCAAAAATGGCAAATTGCCATTGGCTCAATAGGAACGCTCCACGCTGCCGCTGGCAAGGCTGCTGGATCAACACCAGTGAAGTCTAAGATTTGCAAACAACATCCGTTGCTTACCTGTTGTCTGCCTCTTCCAATGCTGTGGTGAGTGATCCCTGGTGCACTGGCAAAGTCCCGGCTATGAGTTCTATGATACAGGGTTCAAGTCCGAGAGTAATGCAACTTTTGCAGGTAGTGCGGCAAGGCTGGCGGTTTTGAGTAAGATCATGTCTATGTTTCCACGTACCTTAGCCCTAGTCCCTAGTCCCCCAGTCCCTAAGTCTGCCATAGAAGGTTTGAGTTGAGGGGACAGTTCTTCATCCGCCAGGAACCTTTCAGGTTCTTTACAGGTATGAGGCACGACCTGACGAGTATATGTTCGATTTCCCTTTGCCCCCTTCACTACTGAAGCACACATCGCCATTGTTTACTTTCACATAAGAACGTGCCGCAGATCGGTGAGGGAGGCCCTAGCCACGTCATGACCCCTCTCCACGTTGAAACCCTATACTCCCATTCTTCTACCTCGGCGTACCCATTCTAGGCCCCTTCTGTCGCTGCTGAAGTGACAGCTCAGATCACCTGCTTCTGCTAAATAATATCATTCGGAAAACGTTCGGCATTGTCAAGATCGACATACATATATCCCACTAATATTGTGGGTATCCAGCATGAATTGCGTACGCAGACACTGTCCATGACTTTCTTTTGTATCTTTCCGTATAATCATGATTCAAATCGATTCTGCAGAAGAGATGTAATTAATGAGAGAGCTCGCTATCACTGCGACCACGATGATGTATCCACCGTTGTAGTAGAGCTTCACAGGTTCTGTGAATTTCCAGACTTTGTCTCCTTTTTAGCGGTTTGCTGGAGACAAAGCGTGTGTCCGCGTTTCATCGCCATCTTTTGCAGATCCTTCATTTGGCTAGCATGCATCCAGATTTCCTATTCAAAGAACATTCTTCGGCTTGATCCGTTCGACCCCTGAAGAGCATCGAATTTCGGGAACGTTCTGCCCAGCTCCGGGTGAAAATCCTAGCATTTACACTGCATCTTTTGCAACATTATGAATTCACAATATTGTAGTCGCGGGTGCTCATCAGCCGTTCTGCTCCATCCTTCTAAACGCTGAAATTAGGACCATATCTGCAACTATTGCAAAGCACGCTTTTTACACCGGCAGGAAGGGAGCCACGGTACTCAAGCCTGCAGCGTTCAATGCGGCTATGTCCCTATATCATTTTTAGCAATCCATAAATTTTGTTTCGCACAGCTGGACAACTGTGCGTTTTGGAGTCAAAAAAAAGATGCGTGTCATAGGGGATGTTGCATAAAGCGATCGGCTGAATACGAACACACATAACACGACATCTCTGTCAACAAAAAAGATGAGGGGGCGAGGTCGGAATACGGCAAAAAGCCACGTTCTCGCCCTTGAACGAAGACTATACTAAATATGAACATCGATACTGTTTACAGATACATATGAGAAGTCCTCGAAACCAGTCTTTTTCAGATTCTCTACAGTAGAATCCATTTCTAGACCAAGCATTTCTAGACAATTGCCACATATTGATGCCATAGCAACTGCTGTGCCTTCATGAAAGAAGACGCCCCACTGAAGCACTGTGCATTGAAAAGCTAAGGAAGGACTCCATCGAAGGGGGTCACGGCTGCTTCTTATGCAAGTTGGCAGCGACGGCGGATAGACATTTGAGCCACAAGATGCTAGAAGGCCAGACAATGTCAAGTGATGAACAGAAAGGTAAACAAATCATGAAGTATCAAGTATAGTAGTTCAAATCTGAAGTCTGTAGGCAGGTCTATGGACTTGACGTGGCAGCCGGGCACTTGATAGAAGTGGCGCGGGTAAGCCGCTTCCAACACTTTCCTGGAAATCAGCAAGACAGGTCAGAAGCAGTTTATCCAAGCAATTTCTATCAACGGCGGCTGCCACACATCATTTCCGGTGAGACGCCCAATCAAACTTCGAGATATGGACTGCAGACTAAGTAATATAAACGTATTGATGAGAAAAGCCGGCAAGGATCAAAACTATTGGGTTGGAACATAATATCGTAACGTTTGCATTTTTCATTTCTTCACACAAACATTTGAAGCAAAAATAAAAACATAAAACTAATCAGTGATGTTCACTTCGTCATTATTTACAACTTTGATTGCATTTCGCAGGAGATCACCGATATATAGAATTTGAAAAAAAATATTGAGCTCGTTTCGGAGTCCTTATTACCTCAATTTGTACGAAATGGATGAGGTTTCAATTCGAGCGAAAAAGGTAGGATCGTTCAGAACAAGAATTCGAGGCAACTTAAAATTTGACGTTTTTTCTTCTTTGTTCAAAATGATGAATAGCAGCTATCGGGACATCGGTTTTCGCCGTCTTAATTTTCTAACTTCTAAGCGCTATGTCGGTGTACAGACATTGCTGAGGAAAACGGTTAGCTCAGTTTTGTAAGCGAGATGAGGTCTTTCAACGATATGATCAGTTTTTGGGTGATACACCTTCTTCTTCTTCTTCTTTAGCGTTGCTGTCCAACTTGTCGGATACGCTTTTTTCACCGAGGCTTTCCAGCGATCTCGATTCCATGCATCGTCTGCAGACAGGTCAGCAACATTCATGTAGATCTTCACGTCGTCCATCCATTGTAATTTGTGTCTGCCACTCGGTCGTGTACCAGTAAAGATGGATACTATCGGCTGATTGACACGGTGTCTGGAGGCCTTCACAAAATGTGACCATACCAGCGTAGGCGAGAGGAGGCAAGGGAATTGACGATCGGTTGGACCTTGATCTTGTCTCGAATGTCTTCGTTCCGAATGTGGTCGAATCGCGTGTGTCCCAGACTCCATCGTAACATCTTCATCTCCATAGACCCATATGCTCTCGTTTCGTCAGCCGTCATCTGCTTCGTTTCCGCTCCATAGATGGCGACTGGTCTCACGACTGAGGTGTAAATTTTAGACTTTTAGGCGGATCGGCATTTTCCTGTCACAGAGAACGCCAGTGACAGTCCTCCATTTGTTCCATGCAGCGTTTATTCTAGCAATTGTGTCGGCTTTACTGTCGGCGTCCGCGGCCAGTGTGGACCCTAGATACGGAAACTTGGTGGTCTTGGGTAGGGATGCTCCGTCTACTGTGATCGAAGACGCTGTGGCCGTTGTGCACATGTATTCTGTTTTGTTGATGTTGAGCCTGAGTCCATGGTCCTTTAGCTGTTTCATCCACTGATTGACACGTCTCTCTAATTTCATTTTCGACCGATCCATTAGCAGTATATCACCAGCGCAGTATCCAAGCGTCATCGGGGGTTCTTTCTGGGTGATACTTGTACTAATTCAATTTACACGCTCGAAAAAACGCTAAACGATATTACGTTCCAACCCTATATATGCAGATGGACTGCATTCTAGTTCATGAGAATAACCCCAAAATTATAGGTATGTGATGATAAGAGAGCAATACAATTATTGCTCAATTTGAAAGAATTATTGCTAGATAAGCATTTGCAGTAATGACTTCTTACAGCAGCAATCACTCGAATTGACTTTTCTCTGGGTGTTGCATTCACAGGAGTATTATTTGTGTTTGAACGAGAAGGTGATTTACTCCATAGCTTTGGAGGTCTGTGGAAGGTTCAGTTTCGGCTACTAAATTCATCTACTTCCAGCGATACTACGCAGGACATTTTCTCAACATAGCTCATGAACAGATTCAAGTAGTATTCACATCTCTTTCACCTGAGACTTAGCTTTTCCCATTTGATGGAGAAAGATTGGGGAAAATGAAGTGTGAACTGATAAAAAGTTGTTCGGTTGTAAGTAACATCTAAGGCAACGGCCGCGATGGCCGGAGGACAAAGCGGTTTCGATGATTTCGTTGTCATTGGTGGATTTGCGCGAAATCACTGATCCCAAAATTTGCAATTCTCATAGGTAAATTACTAAAAACGGGCTGCAAAGTACCAGAAATCTTTAAAACATTGATTTGAGTGGAGACTTAATTTTTGGAATTTTCTGAAATGAAGTACCAACTTATGTCTATTGAAAACAAGGGATGGGTACTGCTTTATGCATGTCCACTTAATTACAGGTGACGTTATACGAAGTGTACGAGCAATCCCGCTATCAGTCGCTAAGTGCCACCCCAGCAGGTGTGGAGCGTTTAGTCTCTCTGGTGGCCAACAATCGCAATAACTTGAGTTCATGTATGGACGAGAGAGCCACTGGAATGTTAGAGCTTCAATAACGCTAAAGGACACTATCATCGGGGAGTAAGAACTAGACGTAGTACTTTGAAGCTAATTTTCCAAAAAATGTCCCGCCCTGATAGGACAGCTATTTGCATCTCAACGATCAACTCGTCTGGATGGTCTTCATTTTACAGCGGAATGACTTGAATCTCTTATCGAACCTCGAAAGGATACTTAGGACGTTGATCACACCCATAAACTCTCGAACGCTGATTACAAAAATGAGCACAAAGGTTGCTTTAATTCCGAAGAAGATTCTGATTCAGAGTTGGTAAAAAACGATTATTAGACGAGTACTTGTGTGGAACAATCATTGCAAGTGATCTGCAGGCAGTAGGTCATAAGCTCGCTTACCGTTGGTGCGTAATGTTTTGCACGCTGCACACACTTCATTATGGAAGGAGAACAAACGATGTCAATATGGTGTCATTTTCGTGATTTAGACCATCAGTGACCCTCACAACATTCAGGTTCTTGAAACCTTTAAAAAAATTGCGAGGTCAAACATGTTTTAGGTGCTCTGCTCAGCAACGAATCTCATTCAAGATCTGGCACCCATTTAATGATGTTAGACGCCAGCTCGCTATGGTTTCATATCAGTGACAATTATGAGAGACCTGAATCTCAAAAATTTCAATGTTTACCGATTTGGCTCCGCTTCCTACCTCGCTCATGGCAAGGCAGACTTTTGTATTGTTAAGCGTAGTCAGTCTTGTATTAAGTGCATGCGTGCTTTCAGTGGATCTGACTGATGCTATTAACGAAAGGCTACAGTGTTGATGATAAAGCAGCCATTCTCCGGACCGCTGCAATCCCATAAACATCTATTATTTTGAAAGTAACATGGTCTAGCGACCGATGAAGCTTTGAATAAGTAATACCACTACTAATGTAGCCCACTGTCAGTCCTTAGCGTAACCAACTACCATGCTCTGGATGTTACAATAGCTAAGCGATTGAATAACTCTTATGCCAGCGATATTGAACTATTATAGAAACACCCCTGTTTACCCTTCCAGGAACGACCACCATCTTGAGAACTCAATTAGCGGTTGAATGGTTCTCGACTGGGGGCGACATCGCGGATCGAGAACGCAGTTTAGGTATCAGCTAGCAACTTTAGTAATCCCTCCTTGAACTGATGACCCTTCTGTCTACCAGCTGTTACCGCTTTTTGCTACAAACCACCCTCTGCGCTGTTTCTACGTAAAATCCCTTCCCCATGTTGTTGGGCCGCGCGCTTTGAATTTCTTGACAACGCTATAACGCTCCTTATATTCCTCTGTGGTTACCAGTTCTGTCCCAATGGGCTCCGCCCTACAAATTGTTGACAAACACAGTTACGGACACACACAGGCGTATAACGGTTATATGTATTAGGTTGGTAACTTTGAAATGTCGCTTCCTTTTCTGCTTTGTTTCTCAGTTAAAACGCAACCTCGTGATATGGGAGACCACTCATTCGAGAGAGCGATTTAGTGCGCATATTGCGAAACCTTAGCGCCAGCTGAGCGGATGTTCTTCGAGCCAAAACTTTTGCTTCGAAGAACATCCGGGGTGCGGGACTTTTAGTGCGTCCGGGTTGCACGCGGTTGAACCGCGGCGAGCTGCGCGGTTCGCCGCGTGCAACCCGGACGCAAGTCTTCGCGGGCTTCTGCGGTGGAATCCAACACGTCAGAACGTGTGCAGATCGCGGATAGAATCCACAAGGTTCTGCGATTCGAATTACATTCCAACGCGTGGATATTCAAAGGCAGCGGCAGGAAGAGAGAAAAGGAATAGCAAAAGGCTGCTATAGCAATCAGGGCGCTTAGGTTGCTGGCGCTTGTTGTTAAGGGGGGGGGGGAATCCCATGAGCGGAGAGATTCAACCAATTATTGTGTTTGGGACTAAGCCTGAGGGGAAGAGTTTCTCGTGGAGGATGTGAGCAATTTCTGTTCTCCCGAGCGTATTTCCCTTCTCATGAGCTTAGTTCTAGTGTCACCTTCCATTGGCCCTGTTTTGAAAGTTCTCCCCAAGGACAGGAGCGCCGCGATTAGCAAAGATATAGAGTTGACAATAAATAACATCTCACTAAATGACTCCATTTTTAGTGCTTCTTATTCATATTTATAATATGATAATAGTGACATTTCTATGAAGTTTCTCTCTTTCATCTCCTTTCGCTGTAATCTTCTCACTGACACCGCTGCATTTCACCGATCTCCGCGAGTGGGAAGTTTCTTTCAAAGCAGAACCTTGTGGATTCTATCCGCGATCTGCACACGTTCTGACGTGTTGAATTCCACTGCAGGAGCCCGCGAAGACTTGCCTCGTCCGGATCGCCGCGTGCAACCCCGGACGCACCAAAAGTCCGTCGCCCAAACATCCGCTCAGTGGGATGCTCGAAGATGGTTGATCAGAAAAGATCGTTCGAGCGTTTATATTCGAGCAGGGAAAAACATTGAGCAATAGCACATATTCTCTGATGCACATTCAGCTAAAATTTCAGCTCTTCCAAGACTGAGGTAAAGGACCTGAGGAAGATCGTGGATTTTGATTAGCTCTAGATGACGGAGAAATAGAGAAACCCAACGATTGAGCTCTCATCAGACTACACAGAAAATCTCAGGGCTGTGTCAACGGTAAAATTCAAAAGTTTCTACGTGCGACTGATAAGGCCTTTCAGGATAGAAATGGGTTCGGCCTATTCTGAGCGACACGAGCAAGCAGTACTGGTTGCCAATACTGAACTCTGCTTCCATAACTCCAAGAGGAAGAAGGCTCTGACTTCGTTGTAAGCGCACTTCACAATAGGATGTTCCCGATAACAAAGTGAGAAGATGGCCGCGGTTGGAAGCAGATGGAGAGCTGAGGATGACTCCGAAACTGGACGTCCACGGAAAAAAGTCCTGCTTGTTCATGATGAAACAGTATAGGACTGGCCCATTATGGACAGCTGCTTCAGACAGTTACAGCTGAACCCTGCGCACAACAGCCAGCCCGCGTTGGCCAAGCGCTGCGTCGTCAAGTGGGAAATCCGGCCATTATAAAACTATGGCACGATAACGCAGGACCACATGTCGCGAAAATTACGCTACAAAAAATTGAGAGTTGGGCTAGAACGTTTACCTTCTACGCCATATAGCGCAGGTCTGGCGCCGTCCATCTATCTTTGAGCCAGGTCAATGCCGCGCTATTTAGCAGCAAAATAGTTCAGAAACCGCGAAGTCGTCTAACCTTGAGTACCTAAATGTTTCAAGTCGTACCTGAAAGAGTTCTACTATGTAGGCCTCCATGCTTTCTGGTCTAGAAAACGTAGCCATAGCATGATCCCTTAGTTTCCCCTAAAAGCATACTCACAAACATTTGCCACTGAGCTATGTGATCACCGCATTCCTATTTCATCAGTGGAAAAGATCCTATGAGAACTAAAACGCCCATGACAGCCTTCATTGTTGCGATAACCATTGCTGTCCTGGTGAGCTAATTCCCTTGATCAAACAAATTAGGAGTCCAGGTGAAATCATCTGGAAAAGAAAAACATCACACACGTATTGCTGGCGCTATGAATGGTTGCAGTATAAGAGTTGGGCAGATCCTGCAGCAATTGTCACATCTCGTCTGCTCTTCTAGTGCTTTACCTCGTAGCTATCTTTGGAGTGAAGTCATTAATAAGAGCCTCAATTTTCGATAGCACGCTTTTGTGCTTGTTTTTTGAACCCTCCACTCTGGCGGTGCCACCGATACAGTGATCAACAGTACATGAACATAATGAATATCATCATCAAATATTTAACGTGAATCCATTCCAGATGCGTCTCGGCATCACCTTATTCTTTGTGGCACTTGTGGGGCCAGCGCTTGCACTTCCAAAATGGGTAAGTGTGAAACTTAGCCACTGTGCACTCTTCGCTTTTCTTCATCTCCTTTTCCGTTTTCCCTTCCTCAAGTACATATTATGCTCTTACTAACACTGGCTGTTCTAGCCATACATAACCGTGAGCTCATATTCTGACTATTTCGTAGAAAGCAGTCCTATTCGTTTTGCTTTTTTTCTAGCAGTACTTATGTGCTGCTAGAAATAACAAAGAAAAATCTTGAAATAATGGAAAATTAATGAATATCTAATCATTTTCTTCTCAAATTTCAGAGACGTGAAGCCGCGAACGATGACCCTACTGTCGTTAATCCCTCACAAATCGAAGGACTGACGGTACCATCACCTGAAACTGCTCCTGAGGTCGAGGAGGGTACCACAACATCGGCTGAACCTCTTGTAGAATCAGAAGAAAAAACTAGCACGTCTTCTGAAGATCTTCCTGAGCCTGAAGAAGAGACAGACACGATGGCGAATGAGACATCTACGGAACCTTATTCGCCTGCGCCCCCTAAAAAGGCTAGATTTATTTGTACTCCAACTGTGTGTATTCCATGCCTTACCGTGTGTCCCCCCATTGCTGGAGTACCTTTTGTACCTGGAGTTCCTGCAGTCCCAATGATGCCCGGAATACCTGGCGTACCAGCAATACCTGCTGTGCAGCCTATAGCTGGAGTACAGCCTGTACCTGCCGTAGTGCCCGTGCCTGTGCCAGTGCCCGTGCCTGTTGCAGGCCTGCCGAATATACCTGGTTTACCAAACATACCAGGCCTTCCGAATATACCGGGTCTACCAAACATACCAGGTCTGCCTAATATACCAGGACTGAACCAGCCGGCACAACCAAACGCGCCCCAACCAAACGCTCCAGCTCCTGCAATACCAGGGATGCCGAATATACCAGGTCTGCCTAATATACCAGGAGTGAACCCGCCGGCGCAGCCAAACGCACCCCAGCCGAATGCACCTAATCCTGCAATACCAGGTTTGCCAAACATACCAGGTCTGCCTAATATACCAGGAGTGAACCCGCCGGCGCAGCCAAACGCACCCCAGCCGAATGCACCTAATCCTGCAATACCAGGTTTGCCAAACATACCAGGTGTGCCTAATATACCAGGAGTGAACCCGCCGGCGCAGCCAAACGCACCCCAACCAAATGCACCCCAGCCAAACGCACCTGGTCCAGCAATACCAGGTTTACCAAATATACCAGGTCTGCCTAACGTACCAGGTCTGCCCAACGCACCAAATCTTCCCAACATTCCAGGTCTACCAAAAGTGCCAGGCCTGCCCAACATACCAAATCTTCCCAACATGCCAAACCTTCCCAATATACCAGGTCTGCCCAACATACCAGGCCTGCCCAACATACCAGGTATTGGAGATATAATAAAAAAGGTTATCATGGGATAAAGTCATTCCGAGGCCTTCTTAGTGATGTTGTCCGTTCGAACAATGTCGAGATGTTGAATAAAAGATATTTGAAGTTAGTATTCTTAATTTTCTACATACTGTTTTTGCAAGTTCCAACAGCTGCGAAACTATTAGATTAGTCCATCCTCAGACAAAGAAAACTCATGCATTGTTCACGACATACCGTCTGCGCCCAATCTGAAGCGAAGGCAGCTCGTTGCTTCTTTGCTGCCTTACGTGTTTAAAGCTCAATTTTTCTACGACCTATTTCAAAGCAATTATTTATGAGCACCGCTTAGGGTCTCCTTGCTAGAAGAAGATTATCAATCTTCCCGCCACATGACTAGCATTATTGAGACACTACGTGACGCTATTTTGAAAAGGCAAAGGCTAGCCGTTGTCTGGCAAAACACTTTTGAACAAAGCATCTTCTCGGCGGTTACTGACTTCCCATAGAAGGTAGATTTGGATTAACAGGGCTAGTTCCAGTGCGAGAGCCCACACCTAAAACCCGATGTGATTTCACAGCGTTTCCTTTTATTTCCATCGTTATTTTGATTGACTATCTAGCATGGCCAACGGTTACAAGCAGGGTGAAAATGACAAGAAGAGGAAGTTGTCACATTAATACGACCCCCTTCTCAAAATCGGAGTCTTGATACGATACCCTAATTTTGATTTGATGTGAATAAACGAGCGACATTTATGCACTTCGAAGTGTGCAGTTGCAGCGCGGTCTATCCCTGGGTTAGATTTGCTGAGAACCCGCGATCGAGTAAAGAAGAAAAGGTACATTCAAAGTCATTTTACATCATAATTATATCCATTTACTGCTGCGCTACACCCTCACGCCAATCTGCACCAAGGTTCCACTGATGTTACTGGCATTAGAATGTGACCCCCATGATGGATCCTAACAAAGACGACCCTCTGTCGAGGATTTCCTCAACCGATCGTTACCTTAGTTAGAGGTAGGCACTGCGCGTTAGTTCTATGGACAAGTCTAGTCTGGTTTCAATTACTTCGAAATCCTGTTGGCGAAAATGCAAGGTGTTACGAATCAGGTCCCATTTGATGGTAAACGTTGTGCGCTAGACACTGCTACCTCCTAGTGTCCAAGTCAATGTATTAGAATCAAACTTTGATCTGCCCAGTCGCATCGAATTCGGAACGCAACGGCTCCAACGCGGAATGAAAACAAGACCTTCGATTTTTTCTGACAACTTTCAATTTTGCCCTATTGCTGACCCCGTAAACACGAACGATCACCTAATCAACTTTTTTGAATTCTTTTTCGGGAAAAAATTCCCGCCAAATGCAAGTAACACGATCTGAGCCAACGTCCGACCTTTTTTCGATCAGGATCCCGTGAAATTCTCCAACACATTAGAGATGTTGAAGCGCCGCATTGACAATAATTTGCAGATACAACTGAAGTATGTTATGTTGAGGAAATAGAGGGTGTTCCATCAATAGTGCAACGAAATTTTCACCGTTTCCTTGTGGTAATTGGTTTCCCTGAATTACTAGTATATCACTTGTACTTCTGCCATGTATGTGCCTCAGAATAATCATGTGTATTCATGGCTTCCCTTAGCGTTGAGCTATTGTGCGGAACGCAAATATATTTGTAATCTTTCTCTGCCTTTTTGAGCGAGACTGGACATCAAACAAACATGGCTATCCTCACATGCTTTGCATCGGTCTACAATCTGCCGTGCACTGCGGAGATGATCAATAGAATGTCGTACTTACTGGAGCCGTCCTGTAACTTGAGCTATTTAATAGTTCAGAAAAACTGTGAAGGAAAGGGTGGGCCACAAATCTTATAGGTCCATGATGAATATAGCCAGACTGTTTGCAAATTTCAGCGCGGCCATGTGGACAATGGTCTGCAAGGCACTACATATGTGTCCCTGTATGCTATGGAGCCGTAGTTCAATTAACAAGAACAAGACCAGTGGGAGTGAAGTGTGTAGTTTCCTTTGGGCCGAAAAGGCGACCACCTGACCGTGTTTATGTGCCACGAAATTTTAGTCTGGTAAGAAAGCTACATCAGTCAAACTTCGAGGGTACTCACTGGAACTCCTGAAGGACCCGATGGACTAGGAGTGACTGTTCTGCGCGAACAGCACTCATTCCTAATATGGTCTGTACTGAAGTCGTGACTTCGCCTTGTTCTCCACCGGTGCTTGGTAAAAAGAAAATTGATATGGATCATCTTCAAATATGCACCATGGATTGAGGGAGCGCGCCATCGCCCACATTTCTAGGGTAGTTATCTGGTCTCAACTGCTAATTGTCATGTGATCACGATCTCAAACTGTTGAAGGCCTGCATTCAAAGTGTTCTAGAACATGAGTAGAGGACCTCTGGAACCTTTCCGAAGATTTCTCATCAGAATATATTCAGTAGTTCGAACTCACTCGGAAATAAGGGTGATCACCTAAGTGGCTTCAAGAGGATTGGCAGATTTTTAAGGGCAGGATTGTCCTCAAAAACAAGCAGCGACACCTACAGAAAATAGAAATAGTGCACGAGGGGTGAAAATGCAGGCGGTAGATGTGGCACACTCAAGCTGCCAGTACCCGTGGGCCTAAAGGAGGGTGCGGAGAGGGGCAGGGAGCGCCCGCGTTCTCGTTGGTAATGGGTAGGACACCTACGGTTGTCCTAATCTTTGTATTATTCCCTTTTCTCTACAACACTTTCATAAGGCTCCTTAGTGCAGCGGTAATGGTTCCGCTCATAAGAAGGTGCGTCGCAAGCTCAAGCAAATGTGTAGCGCAAGTTTGCCCAGACAGCGTTGGGAATGCTTACTATTTTAGCCATGAAAAATTGCCAATTGACAAACGTTGCTGTATACATAGCCTGTTGTCTAAAATTTGCAAGCAACATCCGTTGGTTACTGTTGTCAACATATCCTCTAGTGCTGCTGTCGAAGATCACTGCTACACTGGCAAAATCTCGACGATGAGACCTGTCATCTAGCGCTCAAGTTCAAGAAAGGGCCAAGTTTTGCAGACAACGTGGCGGAGCAGGCCGTTCCAAAGGGCAATGTCCGCGTTTCTACGTTACCTATCCTCGTCAATGGGGAAAAGTTACCGCATTCGATTGCTACCTATCATGTTACTACCGCCCCTGATGTAGCCTCAGATCCCTAGCGCTGCTCTTGGAAAACTTGATCATAAAAAGATTTTTGCGAAATCAGGAGAGTAACCATAAGAAGGAGTGAGACAGTGAGCTGGTCTGTCAGCCGAAATTGCAAAACTGGATGCTACTTCAACAAGCAGGTGCGAAATTTTTGAAAAGAAAAAAAACGTTTCGAGCACTAAATGCAGTGTTGCACAAGCTATGGGCCAACCTAATATAAATAGTAGTACAAACGAACAGAAGGATTCTCTAGTGGTCCAAAGACAGGCGACTGTCCCTTCTTGACAATGCGTGCATTGTCAAAAGTGCAAGACAAGAAGCGAGCTCTCATCGGAGGATGAAGATACATAGCAGGAAATGATGATAAGTTGAAGTGGACATCCGAGACATGGTGACGGCCCGGAGCGGGTTTGCAATGATCATCAATCTGGCTTCATCTTTGCTTTGGGAATTAGTGAACAACATTGCAAAGTTTTTGATTCATTGTTGAAGGAGGTATCATATCAATGTAGTCCGACTAGAACAATACCTAGGCAGAACAACTGTGGTTCACAGTGTTGTGGCTCGCACAAATATGCAGTTAATCGGGCAGTAGCAAGACAGTGTTTTTCCTTCGCAGTATGGAAATTCCTGTCTTTTTCCCTCAGAACTTTCGAAAAAAAAACGTCCCGTGAAATGTCCCGACCACAAATCTCTTCATTATACACTGCGTTTCATAATTATAGGTCCACCCTAAATTTTTGCTATCCCAAAGTTGCTGTGCATTTTTTGGAAAATGCCGCTATCACCATTAGATTCCTCATCACGGCGAAAAACCCTCTTCAGAGGATTTCTGAAGTGCGTCCCAGGATTATAGGAGTACCACAAGATCGCACGTCTCCATTTCCCCGTGGGAAAAGCGCCTAAACCAATCGAACGGAGGTATGGCTGCGTAGACTCTTCGTGATCTTGCAAACCACCTCCTTGTTTTATGCTACAGGTGATCTGGGATCGACGCGCAAAAGTTTATTCCAGGTGGGCCTGATAGAAAAGAGGGTACAGGAGGGTTCCGTGAAAATCGCAGATGGTTTCAATGTAACGTAATTTCGGCGGTGAATCCCTTATGGTTTGAGGCACCTTTGAACGACTGAGTAGCTAGAGCTCGCTTTTGTTTCCGTTCACAAAGATTCCACAGGGTATCGTGAAGTTCTTTCGAAGCGAGTCTTACCATTTTTTTCAACAAGGATCCCCGTCGATCCTTGATTTTTACGCGCGATAACGCGGTTGTCCATGCCGATCCTTCCACGCCAGATGGGAGTGCAGGAAAAAATGTGGCAGTTATCTGGTGGCCATCATGTTATCTGCTTGAATCAGACTCCCACATGGAAAAATATTGGCCTTAATTCTGAAAAAGTTCCACAGTAATTTAAAGCAAAATGTAACAGCCGAAGAGCTGAAAACGTCGATCATCGGCGCGCGGACAAATTTCGATCCTAATGTAATAGCTAATTTAGTTGTGGAGATATTCATAAGCAAGTTTCGGAGAATGAAAGCTCCGCCCATAAAAACGGCCTTCCGCGAAACTTTAAGATTTTTTCCAAGAAAACTTCATTACAGTGCTATCAAAAAAAAAAGTTTTCCAATTTTTTCGCCTCTTCGTAGGCCCCATTGTGAGGGAAGGCAATCGGAAAGATTTCGCTGATTTCAATGCTTGCCTCCACATTAAAGAAAGTTTCTGAAGTGCGGAAAATATTCTGGGCGACCGAAACTAAGAATTTCGAAGATTACAAATCTATCCATTGGAAAAATGTAAGTTTGAACGGAATTGCACTCATGGGGAGACTAGTAATTTGGGATCGTCTGGTTGCGCGGAGGGGGTCGGGTTGTGCGGGTTTTTGACATGTGGCGGGACTTTGAGGAAAGTAGTTTCCACGACCATGGCCCTTTTGGAGGAAAAGTGTGTGTAGTAGGATTCCGTGTGCGAGCAACGGTGGTCCATCTAGATGACCCCCGCCAGATCGGGTCTTGATACGAACCGCCCTCTATTTAAAATGATGGTAAATAAGGCGCCGTTCCATTCAATGGTTACAGCAAAGCATTCAAAGTTTTTTGCATGCGCGCTTTTATGCGTGTCAGCAGTTTTCCTAAAACCCCCCCCCCGCATCGAACCGTCGAAATCTACACTGTTTCGATGAAAGGTCATTAGGACCCCAATTCATAATCTTCGGAGCTGCATGTGGTAGGGTAAGATAAAGTTAGATTTGCTACTACCGGAAAAATATTGAATTGATCTAGAAGTTTTGCACGCGAGCACCGACCTGGGTTCTATAAACATTGTCGGGGGGCAGCGTCCGAGACGCGAATTTTCCATGCGAATTTTTGTCAATTAAAAGGCAGTATCTCTCTAATTCCGTAGGACCTGAAAAAGAGAAGACAGTCGTAGAGAGCGGAAAGGTTGTCTTCTACACGTGTATTTAGCTCTCTTTCAACATTTGCTAGTTGAAGAAAATTCTGCGTCGACGATCTATCAAGGACGGAATCTCGGCGCACGTAAAGATCTGGGTGCTCCCAACGGACGCCGTCGGCTGCGGAGTCGCGAAGAAAAAGACGCAGATGCGGTAAGGACGAGTCGCCGCGCTGCTGTGCGAGGTCGTAGCATGGGTACACTTTACTCAAATCTGACGCCCCTAACCAAGTGTGCTAACATCGCCCGCTCTAAATCATGACCAGTGAAGACATGCCCTAGGCACTCAAAAGTAGTTGGCTGAGTTTGTTGTCAAATGGCCTCAGCTGGTTTAGCTTCAATCGGAGAGTAAAATTTTGGCAGCCCACGGGATGGGAATGGAGTCCGCAGAGGCGCAGGGCGCGCATAGGGCGCATTGCTGTTTTAGCCTCGTCGTTTTTTTATTAAGAGAACAGGTAACGTCAGATCACGTCAGTAGATCAGGTAAGTTTTAGCCACGTCCATCTCCCTGTGAACTTTCTCCTGAGCACTGGATGAGATAGGTGGCCCTCCTCCATGTCAGAATGTAAGGTAATGCTGTCGATAGTCCCTCCAATGATTCTCCATCACCTGCCTAGCCATGAAGATAGCATCTGTAGTGAAAATGCGATAGGTTCTTAGCCATGCTTTCAGCTCAGGGTATTATCTGCTCAAGGCTCTCACCTAACAGGATCTCGGTTTTCTTGACATTCGGACCACGAATTCCCTTATATATATATGGTTTCCGTTTGCCTCCCTCCACTACTGATGTACCTCCCAGTTTTTTCCATTTTCCGAGAAATGGTGCCGCCCAGATTCAGGTAGAGGGCTACGCCCAGGGTCAGACGAAGGCTTTCACTCACTTTAAATTCCCTACTCTCACTCCTCCTTCAGTGCATCCTTTTCAAACTCCGTCTGTTGCAACTGAAGTTATCCTTTAGCTCACCTGCTTTGGTTAGCATCTAATTCGGCAACTGATCAGAATGCTACGGCATAACCGACATATAATGTATAATAGAGCTTCATCCATCCTGGTTGCGAACAAACAGCTTGCGTTACGCGCATAGACAATAGCGTCCAGGACTTCTTTTTTGTCTATCCGTACAGGCATGTTTCGATGGAATCCTCCCAGCAACAGAACTGTAATCTATGCGGCATTCTACTACCACTATGGCCACGCTGTTCTGTTTGATGTCTTTTCCATGGTAGTGTAGCTTGACACCTTCTATGATTTTCCGACCTCGCTCTTTTTAGCACGTTTGCTGAAGGCAAAGGACTCCCATGTACCAGCACGTGATCAGATCGGCACCATCTCGAGACCTCCCATTTGTCTACCCTATACATTCAGAGCCCTACTATTCGAACGAGCTTTGTTGGTCGTTGTATTTCGCCTTCGATAGGCCACAGAATATGGAGCAATGGTTCCGCGCAACAACAGCGGTTGTCAACCTAGCATTTGCACCAAATTTTCAAGATTTTCAAAGCCCTGCTGTTGTGACGGGGTATGTGTAAGCGGGCTTTTCAGTCTTAACCTAGAACGATTTTGCAATTCTGGTTAAGCACAGTTTTCACCTCGCCAGTGATTGCAGCCGCGGTTCTGAAGGATGCACCTCAAAACATTTCGCAATGGCTCCATCCATGCATCAGCGCTTCGTGATCTGTAAATATTGCTTTACACAACTGGATACCGCTTCTCTGATTACACTTCCAAAAGACGTGCGTCATGTGGGGGGAATGTGAACACAATGCGACATCTCTGTCAACATATAGCTAGCCCAAAAAAAGACGGGGGCGACTTCACAATTCTACAGCCACATTTTCGCTGTCAGACGATGACTATGCTTAACATAAAACGGAACCTGTTTAGAGTTAAAAAGGCTTTTAATCCAGTTCTGATTGTCGTTAGATTTACTTATACATTCCTAAACTGAACATGCCATCATTGTGGTATCAGTTTAGCTCCGCACGCTACCGCGCGCATGGCATGGAAGGTTTCGGTGAAACTGGACAGTCGGTGGAGCGTTAGGTTCCACCGGTCAGAAAGAGATCTCTTCGTGGAATGCGTTAGCTGTCTGCCTGCTCTTTTGGTTTTGGAATATTTTTGGAATGTGAATTGGCAATTTAGTGACTTACAAATACACATTTTAGTATTAAAAGTGTGCGAAACATGAAAACTTTTTCTAGAGCTGCGCACATGGCCAGTGACCTTCGGTACGACTCACTTTCAGTAACTCACTCAGGGTAAGTTGCCTTATCATGTGACGATTTGTTGTAAGAGTAAAACTATGAAGTTCCCATCCGTGCGCCATCAAACGGGCGCTCCTATCTCAATAAGTCCCAGGAGTGTGGGAGTGCCTTTGACTATGGAAGTGGAACACATGTCCCACACTTTTGGGACTTCTTTAACCCTTTGACTACTGCTTTGAAGTGGAACACATGTCTATCACTTCAGAGTAGTAGTCAAACGGTTAAAGAATTGCTGCTACAGAGGGACAGTGATTTGAAGCAATGCCTTTTCGTGGCAGCAATCTCCAATCAGGTTTTTTCAAGGTTTTCTTCTACTTCTATAATATTTTCAGTTATTATATATACAGTACCGTGCAGTGAAGTATTCGTTTTCACTTTTTTAAACGTAATTTCCTCAAAACTCAAGCTTTCGCAGTAAAACTTCGACAGCAGTTGACACACACAGGTAGTCATATTATAGCAGCGTATCGGTGCGATAGCCTCCTTTCAAGGGGAAATGGAGCTTCATTTTCGAGTATTGTCCGCGGGCACCCAATTTCATTGTTGATAAACGATGAGTTTCCATGTTGAGAGCACGTGTGTTTTTGATGTTTTGTGTCAGTTTCATATGCCTACACAGTACTCAGAACATTCCAAGACATTAGGGAATTCATAGCTTGTGGCAGGACCAGGTGACGCCATCTTTCGGAGGCTTCTACGAAGGCTTAACATCCCAGCAGATTTTCGAAGTTCAAGGAGCGCCAGTGGACGACTTGGAAGAAATTCAAGAGCATCGAACCTGCCTAAGTCAGA
>MU869492.1:0-11519 GCA_036418205.1 Ostertagia ostertagi | reverse complement strand
GAGCTTAATGATCCCGACTACTCAAAAGCGGACTTTTTTGAGTCACTTGCCTCGAAATTCAGAATTTCTGAGCAGAAAATAAGCCACCTGCTGAAAGACAATATGTTGGATGAACATGATGGAGCATATAATTGTGGCTGACTGGGTTAGAAGAGGAAAGAGAATTTGAGAAAAATCAACAAATGGCCAAAGACCTTTCGTACAAGCTCATATTACTCGCACCCCTTCGAATTTATTTGAAGAGGTTCAAGTAATATTAGGTTGTACTAAACAAAATTATTTTATTGAATTAAATAAGTTTGTTTCTTTAACTTTGACCTTAACTTTGATAAAGACTTCTCAAAAACAGTTTAGCAGATCTTCCAAATTCAAACTCTTTAGAGGGAAAAATTGCGGTAGGTTGTGTATGGGCAAGATGACTACTGCAGATGGTGGTGTCTTGCAAAAAAAAGCTAACGCAGACGGGGCATTATCAAAGGGAGCGAAGGAGGTATTTCAAAGCCAATCTGTTCTCAAGTGTTCCCTATTTTGATAGGCACACTAAATACTTGCATGCCAACGATTGCCAATGATGGTCTTTACTACGCAAGCGCAAGCTTGCTAAACTTTGATATCTACAGGATGAAGAGCGGCTTACATGCCCTAAGCTTCTAGTATATATTTATAGTACTCGGCACAAAATTACCGCTGTTGTTGCAGCGGTCTCCCCAATGTTCTGAAAAACGCCGCTACTCATTGTATACTCCCTTAAAAGTATTCTCAAAAACAATTGCTGCTGAGCGTTGTTACTTCAATACCTGCAGTAGAAGAGATGTCGTAAAAGCAAACATTTTCAGGAGAGCTTTCGCCCTTTCGGAAGCAATGGTGCTGCCTTGGTGAGCTAATTCCCCTGATCAAATAAATTTGGAGTCTACGTGAAATATCCCGGGAAAGAAAAAATCATGTATTGTCGCCGCATTGAATGGCTGCAGTATAAGAGTCGTACAAGTATAACAGCATTTGTCAATTCTCATTCGCTCTTTTAATGCTTAACCATGTAGCTTGTTGAAGAGAACTCACTAATGCTAGCCTGAAATTTCGATAAAGCTTTTATGCTTGCAATTTAAGTTCCGCTATTCTCTAGTAGTAGCATCTATGCGATGATTAACAGTAAATGATTTTAATGAATACAGTGATTGCATAGCCAATGTAGATCCTTTCCAGATGCGTCTCGGCATCATCTTACTACTTGTGGCAGTTGCAGGGACAACCTTTGCATTTCCAAAATGGGTAAGCACTCTTCAAATTCTGTTGCACCTCCTTTTTTTAATTTCCCTTTCCCAGTTACACATTGGACTCCTATTAATATTTGCCGTTCTGGTCATAGCATGACCATGAGCTTCATTTTCCGTCTCTTTGTGCACGCTCCCCTAACCTCGAATTACAACTCAGTGGGGCGAATGTGTTGTGTCCGCAAACGGGTGCCTCTAACGTAATTAAAAGCAAAGTTCGAAGCAATCATGAAACTTGACAAAAACCCAACAGATATCTTCTCAAATTTCAGAGACGTGAGATCGCGAACGGGGACACGACTGCTGGAATTCTCTCACAATCTGAAGGAGTAAGTTGCCACGACAGCTGAAACTGTTCCAAAATCAGAGGAAGGAATCGTAACGTCTGCTGAACCTCCTGCAGAGTCAGAAGAAGATGCCGTCACGTCAAATGGCAGTCCTCCAGACCCCGAAGTAGAAGTTAGCACGTTGCCTGAATCTGTTTCAGAATCTGAAGAAGAACCAAATACGATGCTGAATGAGACCACTTTAGAACCCCATTCGCCCGCTCCTCCTAAAAAGGCAAAATTCATCTGTACTCCAACAATGTGTTTTCCATGCTTTCCGGTGTGTCCCACCCATTGCTGGAGTACCATTTGTACCTGGCCTTCCTCCAGTTCCAATGATGCCCGGAGTACCTGGTATACCAGCAGTACCAGCCGTACCGGCTGTACCTGCTATACCGGCTGTGCCGGCCGTGCCGGCCGTGCCGGCAGTGCCAGCTGTACCGGCTGTACAGCCTATACCGGCAATACAGCCTATACCGGCTGTGCAGCCTATACCAGTACCAGCCGTACAGCCTATACCAGTGCCGGCCGTACAGCCTATACCAGCAGTACAGCCTGTACCGGCCATAGTACCTGTGCCTGTACCTGTGCCTGTTGCAGGCCTGCCAAACATACCAGGCCTTCCAAATATACCGGGTCTACCAAACATACCAGGTCTGCCTAATATACCAGGACTGAACCAGCCGGCACAAGCCAAACGCGCCCCAGCCAAACGCACCAGCTCCTGCAATACCAGGGCTGCCAAACATACCAGGTCTGCCAAATATACCAGGTCTGCCTAATATACCGGGGGTGAATCAGCCGGCGCAGCCAAATGCGCCCCAGCCAAACGCACCCCAGCCAAATGCACCTGGGCCTGCTATACCAGGTCTGCCTAACAGGCAGAACTGTGTCACTGAGTTGGTGGTTAGGGTGTGTGTAGGCCGTTGGGGGGGTGTGTATTGAGCGCGCTTACTATTCTTGTTATTTTTCTCTCTCTTATAGGGGGTATGTTATGACTGTTGTGTTGTATGTATAATTTGTTATGATGGGAATGCTGGTATTATAGTAATTATTTATTGAACTGAAGTATTCTAAGGTACGACTTTAGCTGAGATGGGCTTCGAGTTGTAGGATAGGTTTGATCAGGAGCCGAGAGAGTGTCGCAGAATATATGCGTGGAAGTAGGGTTGTTTGGGGGTGTTGGGTCTGCTTAATGGCTGTGGTGTGTTTTATGACTTGGTAGAGATTAGTGATCGAATTAGGTGTTCATAAGAAAGCTACTATTGGGGGGATTTTATGTTTCTCTCGAGATGACGGAGTCGCTCTCTGTCTGTATGTGTTGTTTTGTGGCAAGTGATAGCCGGAAGTATTGTATTGATGATAGCAGTTTAGCTATAAGGTATTGTGCGTTGTGGAATTTGTATCTATGGGAGGCGTATATACTGAGTGCCGACAGTCTCCATGTGCAGCTGTGACTTCAAAAAGGCGTCTTCTCAACGGCAGCTGGCAAGCACAAAAACATGTTCTGAAAGCACACTAAGAATATTACGGTGTCAATGATTTCTAAAGTAATTATTCAAAATGCTAATAACAGTTTTTCTAACCACATATATACAAGGTAGCGTATAGCTACACTCCGGGCGACGACTATTGACTATTGACCGTGTGTGGCTTCATGTATCTGATCCCTTACGGTCCTGATCCTTTCTGAGATTCGATCTCTTGAGTCGGGGATTTTGCATAGCGCTGTGTGTGGGGGTGTATTTATTTATTTACTTATTTATTTATTTATTTATTTATTTATAATGCGTACAATGACGCGCCAGCTACAACAGGCAAAGCGGGACTGACTGCATGACTCAGAAAGAATAGAAAAAAACTATAACATAAACTGATAATTATAATGGCAGCTATTAAGACATTGCAAGTAAAAATTATGAAAAAGAATGAAAATGAAATAAACAGCAAAGAAGGACTACTGAGTGAGGAAAAGAAGAGAAGAAGTTGTTCAGGCAAGCTGCTTCCCTCGGCGAACGGGACAAGGAAGGGCATCATGTGTGCTCACGCAAACGAAGTCACACGAAGCTACGAAGACTCAAGCCAGAACTCTTTGGGATTAGCATTGCAGTTTAAGTCAGCACCAGTCGGCCATGGTGCCCTTGCGCCACTTGAGGGGTCATGGGAGTTTACCGGAACTTCGAGACACGGGTATGCCGACCACCCACGTGGAACCGGCAAACTTGACAGAATCCGCGACGCATCCTCCCAAATCCTTAGGCTAGAGTAGTCGTAGCCGCGTTTTAGTGTTTTTTGGGAGGGGATCACCTTCAACAGTGATGGATTCGCTTACTGTAGAATTTAAGAGTGTCCCAAGAGTGAATCTGCTAAACCTGAGCAACAACAGAAGACCGACAGGAAACATCAGGAAACATGAACATCGACTATGATACGTCTTCAATACCAAGAACTTCTAATAAATTGAGCTTCTTTAGCGCTACTTTGAACGTAGACGCTGCAGCCACCGAGTGGTGCGTAGAATGAAGCTGTTGTGCCGAAGCTGTTTATGAAATTTGCCCATTGCGTGGCCAAAAGTTTGGAAGCCGCCTCGACGTCCGCTCGAAGGCCGAAAAATCCAAAAGTTCGATGGACGGATTCGTAACTCGCCTTTGATTATCTTAAAAGCAAAGACTAGATCAGAAACAATCCTTCTGTGGAGAAGACTCTTCAAATTCAATTTCAGAAGGCGGTCATGATAAGATGGCAGAGTGTAGGGTAATTCATATCCGGAAAAACTTTGTAGAACAAGATTCTCGTAAAGGTCTTCTGAACCTTCTCAAGTTTTTGGATGTCTTTGACAAGGTATGGACTCCAGATGGGGAGTGTGTTCTGCTAGGTCAACTGTGATAACCCTACGGCTATGGAGACACTAATCACACTTCAAGGACAGTCCACATGGTGTTGCGATGGCAGTTATAGGGCAGTGGAGGGAAGAGTGGAGGATGGGGAAAGCGGAAAACAAATCACGAACAGATCTAAGGTCTAGTTAGGTATTGATATGTCATTCGTGTCATGATATGACGATTCCCTCGACTAAAACTTCCTGTTGCGCATAAGTGTTCCGTTCACGAGGTATTGGTGTCACAAGTGGAAGGGACAAAGGCGAAAGAAGCAAAGTTTACGCAGAGAACGGAGGTCCCGGCGGTTCACGGGGGGAGGTATTTGGTAATGAGAGCCATGGGAGAGAGGTTAGGATATACAGCCGAACTTTCACCTTGGATGCCTCCAGCTTTTCAGGAATTCTTTTGCAGTTAGGGGTCCAGCGAGCTCAAATAAGGTGAACAATGTCTTGTTTCACTTTCATGTTGGAATCATTGCACGTTGGAACGGTCGCGATCAAGTTACTGAAAGTTGGATTCTGTGGCAAGGGCACTAGTGAAGTCTCCAGTGCGCAACGTTTCTCACATTAACTCATACCCCCCTGCAGTTTGGCCAGCAGGATTGTGGAATTATTGGAACTAGACTACGGTTGTCCATGGAACTGATTAACACAAAATGCATACTTCTAAACGGGACTCATGCTAAATAGTCAAGGAATAACGGTGGAAAGACCAAAGAAAAGTTGCAATGTCACCCCGTGTTTGAGATGCGGGCTCATCGCATTGGAACTGAAGCATTTTTACTTCCTAATTTGTTATACACTGGTGTGCGAAACTTAAAGGAATCTTGCGCGGAAAAATCATGATTCTATTTCAGCCATAAATCACTGGCTTGAGACTCATTATCCACGATAATAGTGAAAAGAACTGAAGTATTGCTTTCGTTTTGATTAGAAATTCGAAAACTCGAAAAGGCTGAGCTCGCTGGACCCCTAACTGCAAAAGAATTCCTGAAAAGCTGGAGGCATCCAAGGTGAAAGTTCGGCTGTATATCCTAACCTCTCTCCCATGGCTCTCATTACCAAATACCTCCCCCCCCGTGAACCGCCGGGACCTCCGTTCTCTGCGTAAACTTTGCTTCTTTCGCCTTTGTCCCTTCCACTTGTGACACCAATACCTCGTGAACGGAACACTTATGCGCAACAGGAAGTTTTACATAGTTGAGGGAATCGTCATATCATGACACGAATGACATATCAATACCTAACTAGACCTTAGATCTGTTCGTGATTTGTTTTCCGCTTTCCCCATCCTCCACTCTTCCCTCCACTGCCCTATAACTGCCATCGCAACACCATGTGGACTGCCTTGAAGTGTGATTAGTGTCTCCATAGCCGTAGAGTTATCACAGTTGACCTAGCAGAACACACTCTTGCGCAAGCTCTGCGAGCTCCTCGATTTTCTTAGCAATTTGTTTACTTGTTTATTTGCGGACGGACAGACGCATACCCACATACATTATTCATTTATTTATTTCAATACACTTGAGGGTGTGCATCAAGAGGAGAGCACCACGTAAGAAGAGCAATGGAACGATAAAAGAACACCTGAGCGCACCATTTGTCAAAAACAGTGGACAACGAATATATTGAATACTTTGTGCTCTCCAAGATGAGGCGGAGCGAAAGCCATCCAGTAGAACCCACTGTTATTCTCAGGAACGCAAAGACAGATTGGATTTGACAATTACGCGAGAAGTATGACTTTGTGATTTCAAGATTGAGTAGCGGAAATTTTTGCGAAGTGTACAAAGTTTACACAAACGGGTACACCATGTCGGCGGTTTATAAAATAGCAGGATAGTTATTGATAAGCACTGAAGCAATAACTGAAGTGATTTGTAAAGGTTGCAAGGAGGGGTAGAGCATAGAGGGGTGCGGTACGGGGGAATGCACTGTCAGCTCAGGAGAGCAATTGGCCACAGGATGCAATTCCATGAGACCACCAGCGCGCATCAACGACCCCTCTGGAAATGTCCGTTGCTGACGTAAAGTTTCGCAATGCAGAGTGTATTCATGAAAGGAGCTTGAGACGCTCTAGGGACAACTTACAAAATACAATAGTAGTGCCAACTTTCTTTTACATTAGTTCACAATGTGAACTAGAAAATGAAACAGAATGTCTCTCAGCTCAAGAAGAAATCGAATTAATGACGCAAGCGCGAGTGAGCCTCTTTGATCCTTGCGGACGAAAGCAGGGAGGCGAAGATAACAAGAAGCGGAGGAAAAAGGAAAAACATTGCCGAAAACGCTAAAATCGAAGCTTACTCACTTTTCTTGGAAATCGGCCATGTTGAAGCAGTGAGACAGCAGCCCTGACAGATAAGTGTACAGATAATTGATTGACGAATGAGAAAAAAGAGTGGCCATGAAGTCTCGGGAAGCCCCTAGCGTCCTATCAGCGCACTTATGAGCTGGAAAATAGGACAACTGCATTTTTAATGACCACTCCGTCTTAAAGGAGGAATTCGCGTTAAGAACGAAGGTCAAAGAATATCAGAACGAGTGCAATTCAAAAAGCTTGCCTTTCACAACACTTTACTGATGACGTTTCGGGCCTAAGCCCTTCTTCAGATCAACTGAAATACGATAGCACAATACAACACATGAAACATTGGCAATAACAGGTGTATCCTACCAATGTCGTCCTAGTGGAAAGGAGCGGGAGGAGGACGAGGGGTTGATGCAAGAAAATGGGGATGGAATGCTACGTGGGCTTTTTATGTGTGTTGAGGAAAGCGATTGATCCTCTTATAGTCACGATGGCTTTCCTCTCGCACGTAACCCTGCCTTATATCTTTACCAGTTCTGCTCCGCGCGATATCGCGCGCATCACACGATCTAAGGTTCCGCAGGCTCTCCCGTATCATTGAGCTCTTATGGATGAGCATGATAGCGTACGAAGCTAAGTTGGAATATTTATCACACACACAAACAAACAACCTGTAAACAAACCTGTAAACACAGCATTTTTCCTGAATTCTGATCATTCAGCGGTGAATAGGATCATGCTGTTAGCCTCAAAATTAAAAGGGCTCAAAAATCCTAAAGTTTAGCGGTCATCAAATGAGTTCTGGCCTTCTTGGTATTAGATCAAGAATGAATATCATTCGCCAAGAATCTGCTCAAGCTAAGCTGATTATATCGATAGAATGTCCACGTCCACCCCACATAACACTTGTGAGTAAGAAGACCCTAGTACCAACGTGCACTGCGCAATGGAATTGACGACTTTTGCCTTTCAAGACTCCTTCTCTTCAGCCTCTATCAGTGCCATCATTGTTGTTACCCACCAACAATGTCCAGGTACCACCTCACTAACACTTGCAAAAATGAACGCTCAAGTGTCCACCTGCGCAACTGAATGGGGACCTTAGCGTTTGAAGGCGCCCTAACAGCCCTTCCTTATCAGTTGTTATAATCCCTCTTCACCCACAAACAATGCCCCGGTACCACCCCACACAACACTTGTAAGTATGAACGCTCTAGTGTCAACGCGAACGCTTGGATCAAGCTTAATGTCAAAAGAATAATGAAGAAAAGCAAAAATCAAGAAAGATTAGAAGAAAAATATTCAATAATGAAAGAGAAAGGAGGAAAGAAAAGTAGCTCACGAATGCGCAGGCGCGCGAAGCATTAGATGCGTAAATTCGCTAAATTTGTCGCGCGGTTTCCGGCACGTGTCACTGCACGTACGACGTCGCGCGATGACACTTCACAAACCTGACTTAACTCTTTTTCCACGGCCACGTGGCTAAAATGAATTCGATTGTACTGAATGGTTGTTTATATACTGGTCAGGAAGATGTTATCACAATCACGATATCTTTCGCCTCTAGTCGACCATTTTGCGGACGGACAGACAGACGTGCAAACACACACAAACAAACCGACACACCAAACTTCTGGTTTATATAATGAAGTGATAAGCTTCATCGAAATTTAAAAAATTAATATTAATAAGAAATCAAAAATCATAATAAAATCTGAATAAAAATAATTGAAAAAAATTGAAAAAATCAAAACAAGAAGATTGCATATTAAAAGGCAGGCGGACCTCTTGAGGGTGCTGCCTGACGCGCAATTGGCAGCGAAAGATTTGACCTCGGCGATCTAGCATGGCTCACTCTTGGCGCGGTTGGCGGGGTACGCCCACCGACTATCTAGATCACTAGCAGCAGAGAGAGCGTAGTGTTGAAGAGGGCACAGCGATGAGAGTCGCATCAATGCGCAAATCAACGGGCAAGGAAGGGGTCCCATTTCTCGGGTTTCGGGCCGTTTCAAATGGTTTCTTCTTCATCCCTGCTCCACTGACCACCTCTACCCTTATTTAATGAGCTAACTTTTCATCGTAAATTCTGCCTTTAAGCACTAATCTTTTAATCATCGTGCGATGTGCTTCCAAAGCTACGACCAGAGCTAGGACCAATAAATATTATCGAATAAATCTCGATGATGGAAAAAAGTACTAAAAACCTTCTTCCAGATTTTCTCTCGTGACCCGCATCGAGATGAAGTTCTTGGCAGGCTGCCCCTAACCGCGACGAAGACTTGAGCATATTGATGTCCTACAGTTTCTTCAAATGCTTTTTGGTTGCAGAAGGAGGTCGCCGTCAGCTCCGTCAGGGAAGCATTTCGTGAAGATCTCGGAACCGGAACAACAAGAGACTGAGCCTAAGCATGGATTATGCCACCAAAAAACCGTATAAGCACCACCTTTGCTTTTCTAATGGTTGCGTGTCATCTTTCCAAATAATAAGACAACATCATTACCTGCTTCTGTGTCATGCTCTGCGCAGCTCACCGAATGAAGCCGGATTCTCATGTGAACAATATCTTTGAATTTTTACACGTGCAAACATTGTTGTAGCGATAACACAGCAAGGATGCGGTCATTTTATGTTTCGAGTGAGGTTCATTTCTTTCTTCCTTAGTTCCGATGAAGAGTCATACTTCTCGTAAGTTTGTCATATCAAACATAGCCATTTTGGAAAAGTGTCCTTCGCCATACTTTCCTTTCCTGCCTTTCCGGCTCAGACGATCAAGATCAGAGCATAAGACATCTGAGGACGCTCATGTGTATACAGCACTCGAAAACCGATGGCATGTGACTAAGCCCAGGAGGGGGACGAAAAGTCAGGAGGACAAAGGTTACTCACGTCCTCCCACAGAACCCCTCCCCCCTAAGGCTAGTACAATATTCTGTAAGTGGCTCACTCACTTCAATGTTCCCCTTAACGACATGAGCTCCCATCCGAGGATGTTTCTTCTTTCAATGTCACCTTTCCCTGAGGAAAGAGAGACTGGATCCAAAGAGTTGGGATGAATGCTATCGTGCTAGGCTATTTTTGACCTAAACCCTACCATTCCACTTGTGCTTCAAAGACGGAATTTGCGCTGAAAATGCAACCCATTTTAAGTTGGGTTGAGCACGGTCAGCGACACAAGAAAGAAGAAAAAATCATGAGAAATTCGATGCGACTCTCATCGTGCCCTCTTCACCGCTAACGCTCTCTCTGCCTATGTCGGTTGGCGTGCCCCCCTACTGTGTCGAGAGCGAGCCATGCTAGATCGCCGTGCTCAAATCTTTTGACAAAATCATAGTTTTACCGAAGCATTTGGACCCTATCACTTGGAAACCTCATTTTGTAGCAGTAACCACGTTGCTGAGGAATGTCCGCGTAAAGGTTCCTTTTATAAGGTGTCAAAGGACGTTTCACATACACTGTGTTGCAAAAATATAAATCCACCTGGAAAGTTCTTGAAAATTCGCATGATAGGGTGTTTCTGAAAAAGCCTTTGAAAGAAAAATGTGCTCAATATAAATATAATTTCGAGTGTAAACACCAACTTCCATTTCGAAAACACGAAAATTTTTTATTTTCATTTTTCAGAAAAGGGCCACTTTGCCGATTGTGCAAAAATATAAATCCACCCCATGTTTCTCGGTTGAACTTCATTGTTATTTGGCGTAACTGTCAGGTTGTTTCCACTTCCTCTTTCTTAGGTGATGACGGAAGTAACACCGCTGTCGGGCTCAGAAAAAAGGCGAAATCTACAAAAGAGTGGGGAGATTTGCCGTGCAGTCAAATCGCGCGTGATTTGAGCCCCGTTTATGTGGTTGTTGAGCATTTCGTCAAGAATCCTGCAGCATGTGGAATCCAGAAGAGCACTGAACCCTTTTCTTCGCGTTTCAGTTGCGATGACCGTAGTGTTATGGGAAAAGCAGCCGATTCTCCCAAGGGGTGCTCAGGAACTCAACCTTCAAAAAAACCTAATTTTTGAAAGACACCGTTGGCGTGTGTTAGAGGAACTCTGAGACCACTGTTCAACGGAAAATGAGTAGGACACATTTAAAAATCCGGAATCATCGGAATCATCGCAAAAATCAAGCCAATGGTGCTGCCACGGCAGCACCATTTAGAATGAGGCTGTGTGCTCGTTCGAGTGTTTTTGTAGCCATTGTGGGTGTTATCACAATCACCACATCAGGTTAGAATAATACGTCAACATGAATATAGACCTTACTCTTGAAAACGGTCGTTCTCTCTCAGTCTCTCCTCCCCCACCTCCCCCTCCTTATACCCTCCTCTCCGGCGCATGACAGCGCCATGTTCTCCCTCCCTTTCTCCTCTCCCCCTTCCCTCCCTCTTTCTCTCTCCCCCTCCCTTCCAGCCTCCCCTTTCTTGCCCCCTTCCCTCTACCCTCCCTCTACCCTCCCCCCCTCCCCCCCCGCTCATCCGGCTGCCACGGCAGCACCATGTAGAATGAGACTGAGTGTGCTCGATCGGTGTTTATATAGCCGCTGTGGGTGTTATCATGATCATGACATCAACATCACGAAGTGTTGCCCTTCGTACTCCCTGGTTTTGTGAGCGGTCGGACGGACAGAACGACACACGACACACACACCGACAAACCGACACACCAAAGTTCTTAACATATAATTAAGTTTCGCCCACCATGGTTTTCCAACTTTTGTGCACCATCTCAGTACACTTACAA
>MU869491.1:24391-37934 GCA_036418205.1 Ostertagia ostertagi | reverse complement strand
TTTCCTCCACATGTTTCGATTTGTCTTTTTACTTTTCGTGAGAGAAATCAAGAAAGTTAGCGCTTCTTTCATCAAATATCTGGATGATATTCTCCCATCCAAGAATCGCTTATTTCCATACGCGTGAACTCAGAGTTCTTGAAGTCAAAAAGGAAAGACATGCCGGTTTTTACCTCATCTGAGAAACCTTTTCAACCTGATAAACACCTAGAAATACACCAAAGGAGTGCATAGGAAAGACGAAAGATCCGGATACACTAGCGTAAAGACCGTACTACGATGAATAAGGTGAAACTCGCCAGCTCAACGGCGGACATAGATGAAACGATAGCCCTTTAGAAGTACAGGTCGATGTGGTCAGTGATGCATGGATGAGAAAAAACAAGAAAAATGGGCTCTCGGGAAATAGCACCCCCTCCTTGCTCGTTGATTTGCGCGTTAGGCGTGTCTCATCTTGCTGCCCTCTCCAACTCTAACGCCCTCTCTGCCAGAGCGGCTAGAGTCAGACGGCGAGGGGGTAGGCGGTGGCTGCGCGCGGGGTGGCCCTGCTAGGTTGCTAGAAGCATCTCTTTTGTAGCGAAATCCTCATCGCCCGGCACTTTAAGTGGGCACGCCTGCCTCTTTCACAGGTGTATTTCCCCTTCTTCGACCTTCGACCTTATCGTTTAGTCCTTTTTCAATTGGCGCAGTAATTCCACCTGTTTTTGCCTGTGTGGTAAAACAAAACGCGACTCCTCAATAGGGAAAAACAGGAACTTAACATAATTATCGAAATTCTTGTGTAATCAAGTTCGTGAAGACGTTCATGTGCCGTTGATTCATCCTCTCAAGACCCTTAACCTTTTCTGCACAAATTCCGGGCATCTTTTTCTTGACCAGTTCAACTAGATTCTCCCTTCCAACGACGGCTGCAGGTACTAATCCAATGTCCTTGATGCCTCAAATTTCAGGAAAAATCTCTGGGCACCCTAACTCCAGTACTCCCCTGTTCAAATGCAATATTAACGTGATCGGTGGAAACTGTAGCCTACGACTCGATTGTGAAGGAAGATGCAACATACGATCCAGGATTAAATCCCAGACCCGTGTGTGTGGCAAGCCAGTGCCACATTCCGCTACACCCCTTCCACCCTGATCCAGGACCCCGATCCGTGTGTGTGGCAAGCCTGTACACCACTTTCCGCTACACCCCTTCCCCCTATCTTCACACTGATCGTCGCCCTGATTCATAGTCAGTTGCACGCAGCAACAGGAGATATGTACAATAAATCAGATACAACGATAACGATAAATCTCTTCATTTAGGATTAATACCCCTAGTAAAAGGGGAAACCAGTGCCCTAATTAGACGGTGTATGAAGGAAGCAGACGCAGGAAAATCAAGCTTTAAGCGTCATAGCATGGCCCTGCAGAGCACTGACACTTAATCCACCTATAACTCTACCCTCTAATTGTCAAAAAAAGGAATAACGGGACCGCAGTCAATGCCAATACTTGACTAGGAATTCTTCGTTTAGATTCCAGGTTCAGTCTTCTGAAACCTGGGCCTATTGAGAATATTGTTTTTTTTGCCCATACCAGTTGTTAACGATGAAAGTTACACTGATGTGAAAACAGGGCTCACTCACCTTCCAATCGGCTGTGCTAAGGGAATGAGAGACTAAGCGCGGAGAGGAGAGTATGGGGCGAGAGAGCGCTACAGATGAGAGATCGCCAGACAACAGCCTGATAAGAGAAAAAAGTCTGCAGCTTGGGCAGCTTACTTTGCAAGGCCCAAGCGCTCTTATCGGTTGGTTTCCGTGCACGAGAACGCCACATTTGTGATTGTCCTCTAGGGTCTATACTACAAACCGAAGAGAAGCGTTCACACGACCTCTGCCTGGGTTGTGTCTTTAAAAGCCAGATTCGGCTCAAACGCCACGCTAAAAAAGCCCTTACGCATGGCCAAAAGGCTGGATAACGCAAGCGCGCAAAGGTATGGTCACCTTTTACCTAATCGGAACCCGTTACAAGGACCCTAGGCGCCATGGACTTCTAACAGACCCCATCAAACTTAACATGGTTCCGCCCACCGTTCGATGTCTTGTCTGCGTCGCCACGTTGACCTGCTATGCTCTCTCTTCTCAAGACCTCTCTACCACCCTCCTCCTCACATTATCTCTCACCCCCTGTCTGTCTTTTGAACTTGTCCACAGCATGGAGCAAAATGGTCGCTTTCGCGTGTGTATTTTATGGTTTCTTTTCCTTTTTTTCCCCAACTGGCGCTCCCAGCTTTCCAATGACCCGCTGCTTCACATTGAGTAGGAATCACCCCATCAAGTGCTAATCCTGATTCTTGGCGTTTTACATTTTTGCCCCCGGCCAGTTATTACTTCGGGGTCGAACAAGTTTCGAACCAGTCACCGTCTTATCGGTTCGATTTGAGCCTTGTAAGTTACCCAGCCAAGCCCCACGATGAACCAAAGCTACAAATAGAGGAAAGATGTCCAACTAAGAGATAACACGCAACCTTTGCAGTTCCACCAGCGCCACGTGTCCATCCAATTCCTTGAATGAAGTTTTTTCGGGGGCTTGACCAGCTAAGTTACAAGCTAAAACTTTGATGCGAATTCAGGTCCTGAAGACGACGAGTTGTTCAAAACGTCGACCGAATAAATAAATTCCATTGTAACAACCTGAATGGCAGAAGAAACACAGCCCTTCGCTCAAAATTGGAAGAGTGTTAAAATTCAACACTGCTGTATTTTTTTTTACCTCTACCCCCTCATGGTCATCCATCATAACCCGGTTTGGTTGACGTTGTACCAGTTACGCATAATGAACACTCATCTGAACGACCATCATTACAAGATAGCGCCGAACAGGCTAGGCCGCGTTCATAGTTCGCGACTCCGGAGATTAGGATAGTACGCGACAATGAAAAACATATGTATTGACGGGGAGATTAGGATAGTAGTAGATTAGGATAGTAGTAGAGTAGGAGATTGCGCTGACAAGATTAGATATGTATTGATCTATTCGCTTGAAGTCGCCCCAATCTTATTAGGTCGCAACGAAAGTCCTGGCGCATTTCTTCAAAGTCCTCACAAACGGCTGCGCATTAACCTGGAGGGGAAAATTTTTTAACCATATACAGGAGTGGTGATATTCCTTCATATTCTCGAGTCTCACCTCCTGCACGCTTTTTGGAGCCTGGAAAATGCCATACGTTTCTACCCATGTACCCCACTGACTTCTTTGCGAATTTTGTCTGGGCCCCACAGCGAGCGAAGCCTGCCGCAAAATATGCTCTGTGGAAGTAGAGGGAGTGGTAAGTGAAAAAACCTGCCAACTTTGGTTCAGAAGGTTCCGCGAAGGAAACTACAACCTCGAAGATGGACGCCCAACGGAAGTCAATTTCGAACGTTTGGAGCTGTTACTTCAAGACTTTCCGCATGCAAGCGCCATGGAGCTGGCAAAGGAGATGCACTGCTTCAACATGGCCACAGGTCGTGTTCATCACATGCTGGAAAAAGTTGAGAAACTTGGTCGATTGATCCCTCATGAGCTGACAGAGCATTGCAAGAAAAGAGGTATCGGGGTGTGCAGAGGTTTTCTTGCAAGAGTCGCCGTTTCGACTGGTTGGATAATGTAATTACTGGAGATGAAAGGTGGGAGCTCTACGTATGTCATGCCAGAGAAAGACAGTGTGATGGGTGCGAATCAGAAGCCAGAGCCTGTTCCAAAGCAGGAGGTTCATCCCAAGAAAGTTCCTCTGTCAGTTTGGTGGAGTGTTCGGGGAACACATCATTACGAGATGCCAGACAATACCACCGTCGACGCTGAGGTGTACTGCTCACAACCACGAAGGCTCGCGGCTGAATTCGCGAAACGTCGCCCGAAGCTGGACGAAGTCCCTCTTCTTCATGACAACGCGCGACCACATGCTGGAAGGGTAACCCAGGACACATTGGCGGAACTTGGATCTGCGGTTTTACCCCATCCTCCATATTCGCCAGGTCTTGCGCCTACGGATTACCACCCGCTCCTTTTCCTGGCTCACTTCTCAAAGGGTAAAAAGTACGACAACTGTCAACAGTTGAAAGCGGACATGGGCACTTCTTCGACTCGAAACCTGCCGAATTTTGAAGGTGGGGCACTTGTTCCCTTGTAGACCGATGGCGGCCTGTTGTAGGTACTTGTGGGAATTATTATTCGGAATAAAGTTCAATTCAAAGAAAATATGAGCTTTTGAAATCGAGGGTCGAATCCGCCATTACTTTCGTTGCGAATAATACTACTCTCCAGCGATTTCAATCGATACGTATCCAATCTTGTCAGCGCAATCTCCTACTCTACTACTATCCTAATATCCTGTCGCCTACTATCCTAATCTCCCGAGTCGCGAACTATGAACGCGGCCCTGGAGCGGTAGCTCATAATAGCCTTTTTCTGTATTTCTCTTATTGCTGCGCCATGTTCCTTTTCTACCGCCAACCATTTCAGCACGCTCCCTACCTGCAGTTCGACGTATCTGGGTAAAGCACAAGCTCCCTGATCCATTCATTCCCTACTCATAGCATGTTCTGGTACAATGACCAGGGCGCTATTATGACCAGTTCCCCGGCAGTGGGTCTGGAAGATGAGTGCTGTTGAATCAACACTGAGGGTATGAGAATAAGTGTTATTTATGTGGTGGTCGTGTGAAGGAGATCGATTCAATTGCGTGAAGTTTTATGTTAAAGAAGCAGAGCTGTTCCGCGTCTCTCATCTACACGCGTCGTAGCCTGACCATCTCTCACTTCCGGTCGTACAATTTTTTCAGACCGTACCGTGAGGTCGAGCTTGCTTTCTCGCGTTATCCATGGGGCCATTAACCTACATTTCGTTTCAAGTACTTTTTCCAATCCAAAGGGATTCGAATCGTTTTGTTTATTGGGGACATTTTCCATTGCACCGGCAGCTAGAACCTATTCGATGTCTATTGCCAAGTTAGGGGAGGAGCGGGGGGGGCATCGTATGCAGTTTTTCCGAGGAACTTGTGCGTAGCCAGGGGAGTGTAGCCAGTCTAGGGGGTGAGGGCAGTCACTTGACATGCGTGAAAAGCTGGAATGTTCGAGTTCACACTGGTTCGCCGAGCTGCATCATGATGCCCCCCTAACTGGAATAGACCCCTAATTTCTTTATTTCGATCAGAATACAGTATTTGTAGGAATAACCCGTGCGTTCAGCTTCCTGAGCAAAGCTGGGAAGACCCCCGATGACATCATACAGGTCATTACAGGCGAGCGAGCCAGCGGATGCCAATTAGCGCTTGGCTGGTTGGCTGTCGTCGCGCTGGTGAGCGCGGAGGCGGAGCGACGGCGTCAGTCGGCTCGCGACGTTGCTTCGCGATGGGCAACCGCTCCTCCAGTCATTATTTGCCACCACCATCCTGGACCCATGGTCCTTATCCGGCCTACGCTACGCCTTCAGGGGCTTACGACGGAAAGCGGGTCCTTAATGGACCTCCTGGCGCTTTTGTTGAACCGTACGTACCGCATCCGAATCTGAGACGTTCCATGGTCAGTCTGAATGCTGATTCTGGCTATCTGACGAGCCCAAGCGACTCGGAACGAATGCGAATGCGCGGTTCGCGATTGTCGCTGAACCATTTGGATTTTGAACGTCAGCAGCAGTTGGTATTCCCTCCAGATCTGAAGACGATGAAGAAGCTCGAAAAAATGGAAAAGAAGCAGCAAAAATTGCTGAAGAAGATTGGCGGCAGACCGATGCCACCACCACCTCCGTCGACGGTGTTCATTCAGCCGCGGCCGATGCCACCACCACCACATTACAGCCGAGCGATGTCCTTTGACGATATTCACAGGTCTGTGAGATTGCTTTCTTTTCTTGTGTCTTTTTATCTCTCATCCAAATCTCTCACCTTTATGACGCCATGTTCTCGCCGGTTTCTTATCTGTATATTCGACCGTCGGCGCTTTTTACGCCACAGTGAATTTAATTCAGTTGTCGAAACGATCAACCAATCAACCCTCAAAATTCCCAGATGTCCTTGTCCAGTCATTCGTTTGGTATTTCCGCTCACCTGACCCGGACCACACGCTCTTTTGTCAAGACCGAGACAATGGCCGGGTTCAGCCATTGGTGACCTTGGCCGAGGTGCCCTCAGTCTGAGCGGCCATCACCTACGCCAATTTGACACCACTTCTAAGGTTTTTGTCGCCAACTATTTGCTGTTGTTGTAAATCATCCTTTAAGGTAGAATGACAGCGATCGGACTCAATTTTAGGTCAATTGAGGTAGGAAAGGAAGGCCGAGCGAAGTTCATGACACGCTTCGTTGTGAATTTGGGACAAGTTCAATATCCTAGCGAACGCGAGTCTTTGACCATCTCCAGGCCTCTGCTTTGCAACTCACTCCATGGTGGTGGATAGGCCAATAATTCCATTCCAGGTCCCTTCACTATGGTTTTTCCTTAAAAAGCATTCTCGCCAGTTTGGGCGAATTTACCAAGATCCCACGGGAAGATCCCATTTTTCTAGCTTATCTGTTGTCCAGTCAAGCTCCTCTCATTCATCGCCTGCTCACTGCTTGGAGATTCCGTCAACGCCTTCTCTACAGGGTTTTAATGGCCGACCATAAACCCCTTTAAAAGGAAAGCCATTTTTCAGGTTAACGCGTAGGCGCCATGTTCATGTGACTGCAAGACTCGTTCTGTGAAGAATCGAGCGCCTTTTTTGCGCCTTCATAACCATTGTAAGCTGTGGTTATGGTTATAGTGATTGCGAAACGCGGAACGTGGCAACAAGAAGCGCTACAGTTTAGTACCTGTTCTAAGTCAAACAAGTCACCCATAATGGCGCTCCTGAATGATTGCAACCAAATTTGTTTTGGAAAAGGAAAAATTATTCCGTGACCGCATATTCTGTCGTTGTGAGAAGGAAGGGTAAGATGGGTAATGGCGGGAGGAGACGGGTATATAATCGGGAGATGAGAGAGATACTACCAGAAATTCCTTCCTACTCGAGGCAGAATTCTTCGGACCTTCTGCAATCGGAGTTATTTGAATATTGAAGGCAAAGGAGGTATCGAAAGGGCTTTGCTTATGGTGTGCCTTCTCCGAAGCCCTTTTCTGGCCCTGGCGCTCCATCGCGACGGCTTAGACGCGTTACACAGTCCATTTCCAATCATTTGTAGCAGTGATCTTCCCAGCACGCGCCCTACCCCACTCCCGCAGCATAACTTTTTATCTCTACCCTTTCTATTCTTTAGAAGCTGGTCCTAAATAGAAAGCTTATGTTTCACGATTCCTATCGTCACAGTTATGTTACATTGTGGGCTAATTTTCGTATAATGTATGCTATACGAAGTTATTACGTTACCTACTGTAAGTACCATTCGACTAACACCGCGCACTTCATATTCCTCTTCGCAATAGAATTGCGGAAAATACTTTTTGTTGCCGAAAATAAGCAAAATGACCTTGGTTAAGAAGCCCATAGATTTGAGTGGTCGTATATATCAAATCTGGGGCGGAAGTGGTGCAGTGACAAGTGGCGCGCTCACCACGCGAGCGGTCCGGGATCAAATCCTGGGTCGTGAGTCGCCCGGGCCAACCAAGCCTTCCATCCCTCCGGGGTCGGTTAATTGGTACCAGACTTGTCTGGGAGGATAAAAACACTGACTTGAACATCGGCTGGCCCCCGCAAGTCATTGTATAGGCCACATCGCATTCAAATGCCACTGCGAATGTACAAATGGAAGTAGAATGCGTGCCGCATCCCAAAACGGGATTGATCAACGGCAAATGCTTTATCCTTTATGCTTTATTCAATACTCAATGGCCTAAGAATATCGCGCTTACCGCTGGTGGTCAGAGAGTCCGCGACCGTCGCAGGTTGCCGAATTGGTCGGGCCGCGTAGATTGCTGTAGATCCATCGCGCGACATGCAGTGCCAAACCCTGCGAACAGGACTCTGATACCAGCACAGTTCATTTTAACCCACTCGCGACCGCTCGAGATATGCGCATTTGCAGGAGAGTCAGAAGATCTTTCTTACAATAAAATTTGAGTGAATGGAGATTTCCCCTGCCTAGGGCTGGCGTAGATGAATGAGAGAGCGTATGAAGGTTCTTCTCAGGGAGGAAAACTTTCCAAATTGCATTTGAACGCGGCAAAACCAGTGGATGCCATTTCCCGAGTGAGATCTTTGGCAGCCACCGGTGACTGCCATTGTCACGAAGAGATTAAACACCGTGCTCCTGAAATGGCCCACTCTGAATGAAACGGGCAGGCATGCCTACAGCTAATCCAACCTGGCCGATTGCTGGCACATTCTGTTATGAAATATCGTCTGATTGAGTCATGTTGTTTCGGCCAGCGATTCAAACCTCGATCGCGAAGGTCTGACCTTTCAGATTTGTTCGCTTTGTCAATGCGCCTGCGATTGCACTTCGGTGTCGTCCGATTGAAGAGCGAATTGAAGGCTTAGCGATAAGTCCCACGATCTAGGGAACCCTCCTGTCCGATGTTGTAGCCAATCAAACCACCTTTGTGGGCTCCAGTGAAGGTTAAACGGCGGCGGATTGAACTTTACCCTCTCACATGGCCATGAGGAAAACGAGTAACCCTCGTTAAATGGAAATGAGATGGGTTTCTCGGCTGGGATATCTTTTATAAGAATTCTCTTCTGCATAACTTATGCAATTATGTGATGGGTCATTAAGTTTAAGGATAAGTTTTGTCGAAAGTAATGCGATTCTTTGCAACTCGGGTCACTCGGCGACGAACGTTGACCCAAATCGTATTTTGCCTCTTTGACGATGATGACGATAGTTGAATGGCTCGAATAGAAAAAAATCTCTTTGAAGGGTCTTGGTTATTCTTTCCGCATCGTGAATGGAACGTGTTCGTCCAGCACAAAAGGCCTAGAAACGCGTACGATTGAAAGCACTCATACAACTTGTAACCGCCTTTAATGGCTGTTAGGTTTTAATTGTACCGAAGCAATTCACTTAACAACTGGTTATGCGCTCAACGATGCCAGAAAAGGTAGTTTTCGGTCGGTAATGCTAGGTGTGCTAGTCTGGCAGTGGACGTATGGGGGGAGGGGGGACAGTTCTATTGTTTTCAAGTCATCATAGACATGGACATTAAGCCTATCTTTTAGGAATTTTTACGGCAAGTGACGCCGCTTACCAGGTGATTCTACGTGGTCAGATCCTGCCTCAGATTTCCCCCCTCCCCACCTCATCCAAGATTTCTCTCTGCGTTCGAGCATTTGATACCAGACTCTTTTGAAACGTACGAGCCTGTAAAGCGGCCGGCCACCGTGTTGTTGCAAGCTGTTGCATCGGCTACATCACATTCAAGTGCTACTGAACTTTTGGATGGAATTAGAATGCGTGGCGTATCCTCAAAAAATGACCAAGGCTGAATCATTCTTTTGTTGACGGCCTATCAGAGTATGTAGGTTCGTGAAAGTCTACGAACTTCAATAACTGGATACTTCGATAGGCTTTATTTCCAATTCCAATATTTGGGCCCAATGAGGGAGCAGGTGGTAACGCATCACATTTCCGTGGTTCGGTCCCGGTTGGATCAACCAAGCTCGCCACCGCAGTGGGGTGAGGCAATCGGTAGCAAATTTGACTGAAGGCGAAAAGTTCCACTGGAATATGTATTAGTTGGTCTCGCAAGTTATCTCACAGGAAAGGCCCAGTCGAAGCGCCTTTACTATTGTGAATGGAAGCCACTCGTGGAATTTAACCCGAAGAGATACTTGATATTGTTCAATTTTGATTTCTTCCTAGAAAAATATTAGTCTTCGTCAGATTTTCACATTCACTGCAGATTTTCGTGCAGTACCACTCGATGCTATTTCAGGTGCCGATTCACGAAATCGTTTTTCTTACTTCTTCCATCCCTCCTTGTCTCAGGCCACCATTTTTTCGAACTCATTGGTCCAGGTTATTAAATTAGCTCGTTAGACCAGTTCAGACTTTTTCAACGTTTTGAATTGATATCTGAACGACCAAAGGACATTGATGGTTTCCACTAGACAAGCGCGGAACCAGATAACATTTAAAAGCCAATCCACCACATCAGAGCCGTAAGGGATCTGGATCGTTGACAAAAAACTTATGGTTAGCCCTTAGTGCTATCCGTTGTTTTTCTGTGTCATTGGTCAGGACTGGTGCAACTTGTCCTTGCGTGGGCCACAGATGATCCTCCCATCAGCTGAGAACAAATCAATCACTTTCTTCCAAGCTGGGGAAAAGCTTGTCGCTTCCTGACTAACCCTGGTTACTCTGATCAGTATCTCGTTTCTTGGCCCTTTAAGACCTTGCCCTTTTACGGAGGTTGAGTCGAGAAAACAAAGCAAATGCAAAATTATTGAACAGCTATATTCTACTCTTCTGAAAGTTCATCTTTGGGTGAGCCTCTATTCAATCCATTTTTATGGCCCCTAACACCTGTTATAGTATACTGTGGGATTAGTGTTTTGAAGTCGCACTTGGCGACATAGAAATTCAGTGATCCGACTGCATCGTTCACGTCATCTCTTCTCGGTTGGCTGGTGGCGATATCCTTGAAAGGCTAGTTTTAGCCACACCGTCAGCTATCCACAAGCAACACAGCAGCGCTTCCTCGATGCTATTTGCCGAAATTCCCAATAAACAACTTTGGATGCGAAATCGCAGCAGGTTTTCGGTGTTTTTGTGCTCAATACTCGAAGCACTCAGGGGAGCATTCAAAATGTCGAGTATTTGACTGTTGTTGAGTGATGTATGATCTGGACATACCTCGTTTGAAGGCCACAGCAGATTGCAGTTGAGAACAAGTCTACTCGCTTAGGACCAGTATGAGTGCCCCTGGGTGGCTAATGAAACGAGGAGAAGCGGAAGTGTTCTGCGTTGATCGATCCGTTTGGTATGCGCTGTGCAATTGAATTCCTCTTGAAACTACAATAATGGAAGTCAAACCACTCATTGGTTCCCCCCCCCCCGTTCAATTTTTTTGAGTTCAATTTTTTTGAGTTCAATTTTTGCTCAAATTGACCGTTTTTCTTAATAAAGAGGACAAAACTAATTTATGAGGGTATAGCACGATATACCTGGGCTAGCCGTCAATCAGCTTAGCTTACCACTTTTGAGTTCCAGGTAGAGAAGCGGTCGAAACCATACGTCTGAATGGCCTTTTCCCTCTCACTCTTGGAGCCTTAAGATTTATGGTTTTACAAAGGACAATAATTCGTTCTTGCTAGCAAGTTTTGCTCACAACCCAGCATTTTTGTGACACAAATGAGGGTTTTGGGGATTCTTTCAACAGCATTTGTTGTCCAGCAAACCCTGTAGGGATCCAAGGCACTTATGATTGGTTCGGGCACAACTACAGTAGGTGAAATCTTGAAGCCGACGAAACGTCGGGTAGAGAAGCAGTGTTTTATTCCTAGCGTATACTTGTCAAAACTCACCACTAAATGAAAGTGATAAAGTAGCGCAGTGGATTGAGGCGTTGCACTACGCTTTGCACAGTCATAAGGTTGAGTACCGTCCCTGCTAATTTACACTGAAGAGCCGGTTGATTAGTGCCAGGCACTTCAAGTTTGGCTTCTTCGAAACCCTTGTTTTAGATAAGCAGGCGATCACGAAAGGACGAATAAGCGTTCATTACATTTTCTTAAAGAAATCCTGACGATTGACCAGATTTCTCTTTTGAATGCCTTGCTTTTATAGAACGATCTTAAAAGATTTATAGTAATGACAAGAATGCTTGTGCAAAATCGGTGTGTAGAAAAAAAGAACCGTTCACAAAAAAAAACATTCGGTCATAGACTTTCGGCCACAATTGTAGCTCAGATATCCGGATGTTTCTCAGGATCTTCCTAACCATAAGTCCGATTCCAATTCCTCCGGACGGTCAGCAAAGTGCAACCAGCGAAGGCGTGGACCGTATTGGGCAAGCTCGTTTTTTAATTGACATCTTTCATGTTGCCGTATTAATTAGACGGCGTTCGCGATTGTCGCCGATCACGTTTCTTCATTATCCGAACGCCAAGGCATCCGAAAAAGCTAATCACGGTGATCGTCGTTCATGCTACGCAATGACCGACCATCAAATCAGGGGATTCGGTAGATTGAAACAGGGTAGCAGCAGCGGTGGGGATCTATTTTGAACGATTGCAATACCTTCACTCTTATTCCACCTCGTATCCCCCATTATCGGTTTAGCCCATGATTGAACGCTTGACCTCTGGGATTAATTGCGGTCCGTAAAGGATTTTATTGGGACGAGGAAGAAATTATTAGGGTCTCACCTTTGATTAATAGTTATTAGAGAGGGATAAGAGGGTCACTGGCTAACCTAACACTGGCTATGGCCGCTATAACTATCTTCGCAATCTATGGGTGAAATCAGTAAGTTCGATCAAAGCTTTTGAAATAATGTGAAGGGAAATTGAACGCTTGGGACCTTTGGAAGGTGTGACCACCTTTATTGTGATTGCTAAACAAAGATCAAGCGATTGGCTTCATCAATCCTCCTTGGGATGCGCCACGCGCTACCTCCATTCAAAATCGTAGTGGCATACTCAACCGATTTGGCCAAGCAATGATTTGTTAAGTCCGATCCAATGTTTAGGTCAGTGTTTTCATCCTCCCGGGCAAGTTGCTTTCACTTAATTGACCCTCAAGGGATGGAAAGGTCATGTGGGTAAAATTTGATCCCTTGACCGTGCTCGCGGTAAGCGGCCCCATTTGCCACTACCCCACTTCCGTCTACCTGACATTGTTACCATTCCACGGATGTGGTGACTGCACTTTTCAGTACGACGGCGGCTGCCATACTTTACAACTACCCAGTTTTATGGTAGTCACTTTCATTTTTCTAAATAAAACGCTCGCGGTAATTACCTAGTTGAGAAGTGGTTCCACTGTATGGACGATTTCCGAGAGGACTGTGAACAATAAAAAAAGAAAAAGAGAGCGGACACACACGCAGGGTCAAGTGCATTTTTTGGTTCTCGTATGGGCTGATTTTTCTGGCGTGTTGATGCAAGAACGCGATCGCGAGTAGAGGCGTGAAGAGCAATTCTATAGGTGGCCCAGGTCAACCCCATATAGAACCACGATCGCGTAGCATCCATTGAACGCAAACACGCTCTCGCACACATCTCCTCCTGGACAATCGAAAAGGCCGAGACGTGCCCACGCATATTTTCTTCACGGGTTGAGCTAACGTAGGCGAGGCATTGGTGGAACGACATTCGATACCGATCGAATCGCCGACGAATTCTGGTGGAGGACGTTCAGGAAAGCCTTGAAGTTGTGCGCTGGTAAAATGTCGGGGGAAAACACGACCACCGTTATCGACTAGATGGTAGAGTGAATTCTGGAGCTTGATTCCAGCAAGTCAATGCGTAGACCATCCGAGCTACAATCACCTCCACGACCTTGGAGAGTTCTCGAATGCATGACGCGTTTTTGGGGCATGGCAGCGCTTTCTCAATTTTTGGATTGTCTTTCTCAGAAATTTTTCCTTGTTCAGATGTCACAGGCT
>MU869490.1:14949-44815 GCA_036418205.1 Ostertagia ostertagi | reverse complement strand
TTCACTAAAGCACAGACTATTGTCGAAATAAACTTACTCCCATTTTCACAGAGGTGAGGGTCCTATTATATCAGTGTGGAACACCTTCAAACTACTTATTTTGGGGCAAGTATGGCTCCCATATCTTAAGTAATAACGTGGTTCTAACTGTATTTTTTCAACAGTGAGAAAGGTTGTAGTCTATGCTACGACATCTTAGAAAATATTGAAAAAAGTGCTTCTTTTTTTTATGAATTGAACACTGCATTTATCCCGTTGTGATGAACGAATTCTTCCAAAATACAGAAGCAATGCTTGCTTGCATGTTATTATCCGGAAAACATTATGAATCTTTTTGTGTACCTATATAATCGTAACTATGCGGGAAGAAAGACTTCAGTCCTTTTTTTGTGGAGGCTCTTGAAAATCATAACATGAAGTTTTATGAGCGGACCATACTCATAAGCTTCTCTGATTCTTCAGGATCTCTTTGAAAAAGAAAAGACAAAGATCGAGCTGTCATAGAGTTAATGTGCAGCAGGGAATGGCATCTCAGTAAGCACGAAATTACGTCTTTTTGCTTGATATTCAATTGTGGCACCATAGTGAGTGTGCTATTCGTATAAACGACCTCCCAGTTGTGCGTTATGCATTATTATCTAAGTGATGCGAAATCTTCAAATGGGGGTTATGCGCACGTTCGCTTCATATGCGAAAAGAATAGTTGAGTGCAATTTCTTTCGCATGGGTTCCGAGGCTTATTTTGTTAGCGATTCCAGTAAGCGATAGGGTGTTCACCTTGGGTGTTTGAGCATCTTCTAAACCTATTGAAAGGGGCGCGTGTTTTATTTGTGGCCCTTTAGAGGTCGAAGAAATCAAAAGCAACGCTTCGAGAGTTTGTTTTGAAGCGGCAAATGCATATGCCAATTCTTTGGAATCGAGTCATAAGAATGACGTGTTTCAACCAGGAGCAAAACAAGCGGTATACCGCTTATAGAAAAAGTGCGAATGAAATGGCGAAAGAGAAAAATATGCTGTTCCTTGAATTCATTTTACTGCTCTATGTCATTGGGACTGTGATTGTTAGCAATTCTCGCCAGTTCATTTGGTTTGAGACGAGTGCTCACTTGCTTCACTGATGTAGACAACAACATGGATGGTTGGGATAACTTTGCATCCATATACATATATCATCAATAATGCACAACAGAGTAATTTCAGTTTACTTAACATACAAGCCTTTTTCCTATTCTCTGAAAATAGTTTGGGTATCTTCCAATCTTTCTTTTACTAACAAGATCTACACTGTCTTGTATGCCTACAAAATTATGTTTCGGTTCCTGTGTTTACATTAATTCGGCGACAAACATATGGATTCTTCAGTAGCATCCATGTGCGACTTTCGATAAATCTTGGCATGTTGACGACAGATTAGCGGTGGTCGTAACACTACCCGGTCGTGCAACTAAGGCTGTGACGAAGGCGACGAGGCCGAAACGTAAGCCTAATAAAGTGATTATGACATCTTGGTCACAGCTGTACAAGTATTCGAGATCATTTGGATTCTTATTTCTTTATGGAGGTAATGTTCGCGAAAGTAAGAGAATAACATTCAGTAGATTCAGCTTCTACATTAGAAATGATATCTTTAAAAATATGTACTTTCAGACATTCCCACTTCATCTGATTTTGAATCCTTCTTCTAAAAGCTCGATGTGATAGCTATATTCCATTCTTTGATCGGCTTGAAATCAACTATTAACGGATAAAAGTATCTCTGTTGTTGCTCACCACTTCCTAATAAGCAATATGCACTTGTTTTGCAATCTCTAAATGCTTATAGCTGTGAATTAATGGAAAGTAGGATGGTAGAGTGGTAAACATGTTTAGAATTACGGTGAACTTATTCAAAATTGGGTGGCAAATAGTATGATTTCGGGTCTTACATATACATACATTATATTATGAAATGATTGTAGTAGCTCAATGGATTTTGGTTGTTAGGATATTTCTTTGGAACAGATCGTACACTTGTCATAATATCAATTTCTTCTGCTTCACGAGCTGAAGTATTAGACCTACTAGGTGGTGGTAAGAGTAGCTTCAAACTTTGCCTAATTTTATTGGATGAGGCGTTTACTGACTTTTGTGGCGTGGAAAAATTCGACCAGGTCAGCATGATGGTGCAATTCAACGTCTCCTTTTTTTCTGAATACAAATGGCACCGTAGATTCTCCTTGTTTCATGTATTATATCCCATAACTTTTTACCTGGCATATCTAGGGTTAGATTTGCTGCAAAATGTGTCTTGAGCTTAGCCATGACAGCTTATCAACCTAGCTTTTTTTATACCTGAAGGTTGTCAGGGATTACTTTTTTTTACCAAACAACAAGAGATATATGGAACAATTCATTCCGAAAAATGTTTGCATCTCGAAGTACTAGTGAATACATTCATTGATGGGTTGGTTATCTTTCAATAACTATGGTGTTATACCTATTGGGCCTCTCTATAAATATCGTTTATTTTACTGTTGGTCATGACTGGATCTTAGGCAAATCGGGGATGTCTCGGGGATGTTTTTGTTTTGATTCTGACTTTATGAAAGAATGCTAGAGCTGAAGCTAGAAACATCAATAAAAAGTTGGAAAAGTTGTTATGGTAGCTGACAAAACTAGAGGCTCATTGATTCTTGTTTGGTAGATTGATGTTTGGAAGATGTCAAACTTTGAGTGAAGAACGTTGAGAGCAAAAAGGATGAATAGATCAGTACGGATTTAGTTGGTTGTAGGAGTGGACCTGGGGTTAGGAAATCTAGTGCGCCTATGCTCAAATTACGCTAAGGTCTTTCCGCAATGGCTTGCTAGAAAATGGTGTACTTTTGTGAAGCAAAGGAAACAGAAATCCTACAGAATGACCTGAAAAAAAATCTCTACAATTTCAGGAGAAGACACTTTCTTCTCTTCGAGAGCGAGAAAAAGCTATATAACGACAGATATTTTTACGTTTTTATTTTTTTTGCAGAAGCTTTCGCTCTCAATGATCACCGATGTCAATGTCAAAGGTTTGTAGCGATCGAAAGACATGAGGAATGGAATTGTTGCGTTTTAAAATTGCAAAGATTTTTGAAGAAAAAAATACGGGGAAGTATGACGTGCTGATTTGAGGTTGTAGAAGTTAGGCTTCTTGGCTCCAGTTGTCGCTTTCTGTGCGTATATTGGAGAAGAAGTTCTTGAGCGTTGCAAGAGATGGCTAATTTTAAAGTTTTGGATCCTGTTTACTCATTTACAATTTTTTTCTGGGGTATTTTGCTTTATTAGAGTGGAGGACGCATTGGTATTCATGAAAGAAAGTCAAAAATAGAAAGCTAAAGAAATTCCAAGATAACCACTCTAGCTGAACTGCAGTTGTGTTAGGTAGAATTTTACTATGCCACTTTTGGTCGTTTTTGAACGAGCCTTGTAAAACATCTATAGTTGGTCAAAGGAATTGGCTGAATAAGAAAAGTTGAACTATAAGCAAAACTGGGTTGCACCATGTACTGGTATTCGAAAATATCAAATTGTCGATGGAAAGGATTTGTATGTTATTTAATTTGTTGTTGTACCTAATTAACTGCCTGCTTCTATATCTCTTACCACGTAGAGGGGAACGCTGATTAAATCCAACTAGATTGTGTCATGTTTATGTGTACCAATCAAAATTGTGCAATTGATTGCAAGATTTTGGTGGTTTAATAACTACTATTCAATTTAAACTATGTTGGAGACTCTCCTTCGTGTTAATCAGAGGCGCGCCATGCTCTCTATCAGAGCGGGAGTTAGGGTGGATTGATTTACCTTTCGAAAAATTTTATGTGCTTGTCTTTCTATATTTTTGCAAACTCGGAAATCAGCTCTTGGTCCCTTTCCGTACCTTCGTCACGGATTTGGTGATGTTTGAGTTGCACCATAGTCTAACTTTCACTTGAATTGCAATAATGTTTGAAAGATGTGTAGATGCAGGAATCATCTATAGTATGTAGGGACGAAGAAAATTCTGCATTTGGTATCAGTCCTGACTAGCGTGAATTATTGGAGACTTATGCAACTAGTGACCGAAGTCTTACGGTACACAGAACAGTGTCGCGATCCAAGATTAGCGACACTGTGTAGGAGATGAGCAAATACGCGCTTTTATGAGGTCTTATCTTGCTGTGTTGCCCTATATTGGGTCAGCAGAGTTTATGGTCTGTGCGAAGAGGTCATGCGGCTTACTATTTGCGCATGGTAGCCCTAAAATTGGTGAGCGGCTTGTTTGCCCGCATGTTGCGATACATTTGTATGTATAGGCTTTTAGGAAATTGGGGGGGGGGGGGTTGAGAGTAGCTAGTTCTCGTTTGAGGTACCCACAGTTGTACTGCATTTTCAGAGTATGCCAGTAGCAGCTGTTAACTATTTGAGTCGACTATGGCGAGCGAGTCCTTTCATTAGAAAATATTTTGAACGGCAATAAACGGGTTTTTTTAATCTATATCAACTTCTACTCATACTATTGGAGTAGGAATCACTTGCTAATCCCCTCCTAATACATACTACCAAACTATCTAATTATTGGTTCTCTGCAGTTACAGAAATCATGAACATGACCATCTGAACCGATTTACCAAAAGTTTATGACGTCAAAAGACCTACATCGCGGTACATCGCGGCTAACTTTTCCACGTGAACTGCTTCAGACTAAAATCATCGAAACATGTCTCAATGTTTCTGGTTTAAAATGAAAAAAAGAAACTAAAGTAAACTCGCAAAACTGAGCAAGAAGTTAGACTTCGCCATTTGCCTGAGGCACTGAAACTAAAGGTAACCTTCCAAACTGGGTGAAAGTTTTTCTTTCTCCCGGCATCCTTGGTTCCTGTCAACGTCGAATAATATTTCACAGTTCACACATAATTTACGCGGAACGTATGTGGATATTATAACAATGTAATATAATCTTATTGTGGTAGTTTGTGAAGACGTATACTCCGATCCCAGAACGGCTATTATTGAAGACATCACGCAGCATTTTTGCATTGCGGAGAATAATCCACAATAAATTGTGCACATTACTACCCATTTCTAAGAAAAAGGGGAAGAGCGTCCTCTTCTCTCCTACTTTTTTCCCCAGGTTTGCTATGCTAACCTGGTTTTTGTTCAATTTTTTTTTATAATAATGAAAAGAAAGAACATAGAACTATTTACCTGTATACAGTTTTTCGTCCTGTTGTTTCCCGGTCTCCTCTGAGTAGGCGGATAAGACAACGACGGTTAGCAGGGGAGGATGGAGGATTGATACACAAAACAATTAAAACACTGGGAAATTTGTACCATTTCTCAAGAGATTTTGTAAGCTTTCGTTCTAGAAATCAAATCTCCCCGGGACCTCCATATCGGATTAAAGGTTGATCGGGCCTCTATCCGAAAGGTGTAGCGGTGTATATTACTATTACATAACAGAATAGTTATTTACTTTAATATTTATACTTCAAATATGAGACATGAGAAAGGGGGAAAGGGTGAAGGGAAGGAGTGAGTGGAGCCAGACGACTGCTGCTAACTGCCTGTTATCAGTTGACCTCTGCTTAAGTACCGTGCTTCATCTGAGGCACGCCCTCCATCAATGCCACGGAACCGACAAAGACCAGTTTCTCTTTTCTGCTTTTCTCGACCTGGACACACTTTACCACATTCTACAGAGCGAACAAAAATTAAAGTAAGAGAGCGTGCCTCACAAGTTCTGATTTCCACCCACCAGCAGTTTTGACATGCTCTCCGTGTATTTATTTCGATAACTCAGTCCTCCATCTCCAAATCGGCTCGTGAAGTTTGTGGGTTTCGAAGTGTATAATCCTCTAATCCCTTTATAACCAATGACTCCCTTGCTCTGACGAGCTATTTGAGTGTGTTAGACCCAAGGCGATTCACAGTTTCTATTAATTACATGCGCCGACCACCCAAAGTCCCCGCGAAAATTCAATGCCTCCCACTTCGTATATCTGATAGCAGGTAGTCCCAGCTAAGTATATTCCATACGTATGTGCGTGTATGCTGCCACTGCCTCGAAACCCTCGATTCCATAATAACAGACCCATGTTTTAATCTTAGGACAGTTTAGCGGTTGAATAACTTCCTGTTCCGAAGAAATTGAAATAGAAACACAGAGTACGTGTTTCCACGAAGACCGACCATTTTGCCGAGTCTGGCAGATCATGACAGTGGATCTCGATGCTGACGCGACTGAAATGCGCTGATGTCACTTTTTGTCACCCGTATATGTTGTCCTGCCACGCTCTAAAACGTAACTAAAAGGCATCGTATCATTGTTTGTTTTACTGTGCCACGTGCTATGGATTTCGTAACCATCGCGTTTCAATGCCCTTGTCAGCGTTGTCCCACTTCACCATCCGCCAAAAATGGTAAATTTCCGATCCGCCCACAGTATCATATCTCGAAGCAGCATGTATGCCACTTAACACGTTGACGACATTGTGCAGCGCATGCGCATCACACCTTGAGCACCGTGTGGGACCGTGTGCAGCGCATGCGCTGCACACACAAAATATTTATTTTTTTCGCGCATGCGCTACTTCTTTTCTAATTTTTTGCATCTATTCCATAGACTACACCATAATATGACTAGACACGGCGAGGTTCATTGAATGGTTGAATATGCTCCTTTTAGCGAAGGTTTTCTAAGTCCTACGAATTTCCCAGTTGTGTTTATTCCTAGTTTCCTTTATATTCTGATAATCTTGGTCATAAAAAGAGCAGTAGAAGTAAGTACAGACCCACACATATAGCAAGACATATGTTTTTAGGAGCAACCGCGTCAAAAATAATTCTGAGGTTCACTGCAGCAAAAGCAACTGAAACTTGCCTTTCATCGCCAGAAAACGTCAATTCGACCGATTTTTTACAGTTGTCCCTTCTGATAAGTTTGACACATCGAATATCGTTCTCAACATCTTGTTGCATCCGAGTTTTGGGTATGTGAAGCTCAAAATTCACGGATTTGATGTGAGGCGCGCGCGCCTACAAAATCGCCGTGGTCCACGCGGGCAGAACCAAACCGCGCGTTTGTCTAGTCAACGTGTTTAATGGTGAATAGCAGGTAACGTAACACGGTTAAAACACTGCACTCAGTGAAAAACGATAATGGATGTGAGATCTGAGATGTAGTTTCCCTCATAGCTCAGCCTCAGTGCTCCCACTTTGAGCTGAGCGAATGGCGAGGTATATCGCTAGCTTAAGGTGCGACGACGCTCATCATTACGTGTTGTGCTTCGATGACATCTGAAAAGAAGCATCCGTGTCGAAAAGATTAAGGACAGACACGACGAGACGGCGCGCGCTTGGATGAGGGCGGAAGGGGCGTCGCTGGACCATTAGCCCATAAGCTCACCGCGCGGTAATCTAAGCGTATACACCCGATGAGCGGTACTGAAGTTCTGTTGTCTCAAAAATAAAATGACATCTCCCAACTGACATTTTATTAAAATTCAAATTGAATTCGATCAAAGGAATTGTGATAAACTTGATGAACTTCAACGAACATTCTGAAGGACTCTTCTCGTGGCCAACCCATTCATTACGATTATGATCAAGGCGAGACCCAAGCGTGAAAACATTCACTAGTTGCAACACTGCAGTAGAAGAACCTGAAAAGAAGGTGTAATGTTCTCGTGAGAGCTTACTGTGCTCCAGTCTGATTAGATCAATTTACTTCCACCTGTGCTCAAAGTGACTTAATTTGCACAAAACTGGTCAAAAGGTTCCTTTTCTATTTTTACCTTTATCTTCTCGTCACACTTCCACCTCCAAACAAGGATTATGGGGAACATTTTCTGTATCGGGCATGTTCCATTGTATTCCTTTGGAGAAAGGTTCTACGACAGGGTCTAAAGGCGAAGAAGGAAAACATAGCAAGTGGGAAGGCAAGGTGGAACCCCTAAAGGTACGGGTCGATTATCACACTCGGCGCTACTGGCGTATGCATGGCGTAATGTATTTTAGCACAGTCGCCCCGCGGCGCCTATCGCGCGGTCCGCCCATTGACTGCATAACCACTTCTACAGATCTTTAGTCTTTAGCGGAGAGAATACTAGCGTAGAAGAAGGCAGAACCGATGATAATCGCATCAATGTGGAAATAAACAGGCAAGAATAGGGTCTCATTTCTCGGTTCTGGGCCGTCTCTTGCTCATTCTTCATCCATGCACGCTGACCACCTCTACTCTTATTTCTATGAGATGCCTTCACATCATGGTCCGCCTTTCACACCCATAGGATGTTGAGTCGCGTCTGCAGTGCTAACTGCAGCATGTGTTGGACTAACCTCAGTTCAGCTCATTGTTAGGCTGTTACGTTTTGAATGTGCATAAGGTTTGTCGAAACAGTAATAGCTCGTCAGAACGAAGGTGGATCCTGCTTCATTGTATCAAGCTTTGACATTCCTCACTGGGAACACATACATAAGCTCTTCATACAAGGGGGGGGGTGAAAAAGACATTTTGCCCATGTCGCACTTCGGCCCTTTTTTCTTCGCAGAGATTGCCGTCGTTGACGGGAGTTCCTCAGCAGAGTATTCCCTAAGTGTCCCTCTATAAGTAACGCAGGCCCTCCTTCACTGCCCTCACCGTCTTCAGAATATGACGTCATCTGTCATCGTCGTCAAGCTCGTAACTTCAGCCTGAAGCTCTTACGCAATTTCGTGAATCGATTTAATGTTGGATAGTTTTCTAGAGGCATTAGCTACCACTATGCAAATCCCCTCGAACTAGCTTTCCAGTAAAGGTCGTTATGGTACACGATCTTCGAAGACCCCATTGAGCTCGACCAGTGCACCATGTTTCCAGGGCAAATTCTTCTGATGCCACGTAGGTGGCCACTATGAAGATTTTCTTATAGAATGAAATGTGCTCTTCAATAATAAGTTGGGACCATTCGGTCTGATTGAGCAAAGTGTGATTAAATCCATTTGAGTGCGGAGACAAAATGTCTTTTTTATTACCCCCGTATGTATATGGTAAGATGGTATGGACAATACAGGGTGTCCCATAAATATTGCACCACTTTTCTTTGCTTGTAACTTCTTTCAAAATGGATGTATCTTCAAGAGGTTTTCAAAAATTTTAGCAATACATTTACATATTGAAAGGAATGACATTCATTGGATATGCTCCCCTGTTGTTGTGAGTATGGCTCCCAATTGCTTCGAACGCAACTCTACTGTGGCCCGCATGGCATCCTGGGGTGTTCTCTTCGAAACTTTGCAGAGAAAAGGCTCCGGCTCATCCATGTGGATGCAATGTTTAGTGCAGGCTCTGCCCTCTAACATAGCCCACATAGGATGGTCCAGCACGCTGAAATCAAGGGATAGGAGAGCCATTCGTTCGAGGATGTGAAATCGGAAAGAGTGCCTTAACAGCGCTCCTGAACAATTTTTGCCTCCTATGCAGAAGCTGGGTCCTATTGAAAAGATCATCACCCTCCTCAAAGTGGCTAGATACCTCAGTAACAGATGGTGCACCGAAATGTCCCTTGGCTCGGTCTAGTATCAAGTTGTATTCCTTTGTAAACAGGCAGTGATGGTGAGCGACCGGTAGTTGAGACCCCGTCCAGACCATGATAAGGTTCGGCTGCTGCTTGTGGCGAATATTCCTTTCACTCTCACTGACTTCCTCAAGACCTCATGCGGGCATCCTCGGAAGTTTGAAGATTGTAGCTCCGCTCCATTTTGTCGTCGATGAAAACGGTGCCCGCGTAATCGCCATTTTCGGCCCTCGACACCAGCTCTTTGAACTTTTTGTCTCTGCTGTGCTCCTCCCGTTGGATTGAGCAGTGGTGCTATGCAACGTATCACGACTGTGAGCAGTTGTTATCCGAATCAGGGTCAACCCTATCGTTGTTACTTTTTGAAAATTTTTTACGACCCCCCTCCCCCAAGGTGGATTTGATACGACCCCCTTTTCACACCTCGACCACCATCATCCTCTCTATAGTATTTAATTCTGATACCACTCAACCCACCAAACTCCGCCCACTTTTTCCCTCGGGGGAAGGCTATACAGCTACTCTGAAACAGCAAAAATTCCCTATATCTCCGCCATTCTACTCCTACTTTTACCCCCTTTCACCTACATCTACCTGGGCGTGTAGCAACAGAATCGTCCGGAGACCCGCGCTAGTGGTCGTGGCCGCGACGTCGCGGTGGCGGTGGACGAGTTTCCGTAATCGTCATTCGATTGTGAATGAAAAAGGAACGCCAAGCGTTCGTTTCAATACCTGAGTAAACCTGGCTCGCACCTGAAGTGGGGCGACCTTAATGAGGTGTGAACCAGACCTAATTAAGTACAAAAGGTGCCCTTTCTACGAGATTAATCTTGGGAATCATGTGAATGAAATAGATCATGAAGAATCATTGCTCCAATCGTCAAATTCGAATAAGGCCGCGCCCATCGAAAAACTGCCGCGTTACGACGCCGCGCAAGTGACCGCGCGCGACGGCGTCACTCCCGGACGATTCTGTTGCACGCTCCCACATCTACCTACATTCCAGCTACTTCATTTTCTAGAGGCGCGCTGAAACGGCAAATTTTTTCCTGCGCCCCTCAACTCACCCAGCCTACTACCCACGAAACTTCAGTTTCACCTCAAACCACATGTGATTTCGAGACTAAAGTGGGTACGACCCCCCCCTCCTACAAACTCAACCAGGTACGACCCCCCCCGTTGTTACTAGTAACAACGTAGGGTTGACCCTGATCCGAATACCCTCCACATGGCTGTGTTAAGAAACTCCAGCGTTCTGGTCACCTTTCTCGAGCCAACCCGGGTATTGCAGTCGTTTCGCTTCTTCATGCTTTTCCTGAGATCCAAGATGTCAGAACTTGTGGGGCGGCCACAACAAAGACTACTTTTATTGGTCTTCTCTTTAGTGCACGGTAGGCCGCGGAGCGGTTGAAAATCCAAAGAAGCGCGATGCTCATCACCGGATGTCCGACCTAGCTGTGTGAGAGGTTAGGCACTCTGTTGAAGTTTAGGCGCACCATGAGATGCAGGCCGAACGGTAAGCCGTGGAATTTGGCATGGTCATTGACAAGAGGATAGAGGATTGAAAGGTCTGCCAATCTCGGAAGAAAAGCTATAAACACCTACAGAATTTGAGCTCAAAATTTGGTGCAATATTTATGGGACACCGTGTAGATCTTGTGCAACATCACAAGCACATTCCACCCTCTGGATCCAAACTTATTGATTCCATTATTGAGGCCTATTCATCAATGTTTTCATGTGCTACATTGGCAATCTACTAAATCTCTTGAGTGTTTTCAATGAGTCAATTTTCACACCGACCGAATAAGTCTTCTTGTCGTTGTGAATGGAAGAATTCGTAGATGAAGCGGTACTGCGTCGTGCTGCTTTTCAAGGCTGTGTGAGTTTCTTAAAATCAAAAATCATGTAACAGTGATACAGTCTGTAGCAAAATTTGTACTGGCTCTGCAAAATACTCTGAAAAATACGAATGAGGTATTGTATAATAACCTGCAACAGTCCTGTCGATTCCATGAATGGGCTCAGCATTCTGAAAGTAACATTAATGACTTTATGAAAGCTCACTGATTGTTGGCTCAATGAAGGCTTTACGTTATCAGCTCGTAGCATTTTGAAAATTTGAGAGATGAAAAAAACAACTTCAATTCATTATTCGATTACCGCCCGCACCACATCGAACTACGTAATTTTGAACACCTTAGAATTTACCGTAAATTTGCCTATAGATAGTTCGATGCCTTCCTTACGAAAATGACCATCAGCTTTAGCGTTGGCGCCATCTGGCGCCAGCTGACGTCAACTTGTCACGACACTTGTTTTCACCAAATTTGGTGTAAACTTCCGTATAGGAGTTATTTTGTGTCCTAATTACGAATATTACATTCATTCTGTGGCGCTTGCGATATCCGGTGCCTATCTTCTGCCCGTCCGCGGTCCCCAATTCAGAAATACGCGTTGATCAACGTTAATGCCAAAAGGATGGTGTCAGACGATAGGGTTTGCATGAGGGCATCCAATTAAACCAATATGCCAAAGTTTACATCGATTTTGATGAAAACAAGGATCGTGACAAGGTGGCGCCACAAGGTATGGCGCCACCGCTAAAAATGAATATCGTTATCGCAATCACCACATCGAATTACTCCGATGGGCAAGTTACGATTGTCTGTAGATGTACGCAAGTGCACTGCACTACAGAGTAATTTCGCAACGCGTATCGGCGCGGACTTATCTACCGGAAATAAGGGCAGTTCTCTTCGTGAGTGAAGTGACAGGGTGCTGAGCACAGAAACCCGTTCGCAGCATATGCGCTGGAGATAAGCCGTTTGGACGGAGCAAGCACTCGAAGTAAGGCGTGAATTACGACGTTTCTGCCGCAATCACGTACATTGGCTCGCATCGATGCGCTTTCTGCTATAACCATTCTGAAGGATCATGCCAACAACCTGCGCCTACCCCTTGCGGTCCAGGGCAGCAATCCAAAAATGGTCGAGCGTCGCAGCGTACGCTCCGCCGGCGGGGAGCCTGAGCGTCTGTCCCTTCTGCACCTCCTATATAAATGCGTACAGTACAGCTGACAAGTTTGCCCGACGCGTTCTCTCTTCGTTGAGAGCGCAGAAAAAAAACGAGAATTGGGAGGCGAGCACACGTTTGAACGCGTCGATGCATCGCCCATTGGACGGGACTACAGCAGGACACAGCCACACCCCGTCCCCAGCGCCACAGCAGACGGCAGCCCCAGCCCAGAACAATATAGTCACACACCGCCTCACTTTCGATGTCGGCTCCGTCCAACGGACATCTCTGTGAGTTGTATGCAATACAGTCACGACTTGCCCCTCTTGCACTTCTTGTCTCTGTATTGCATCGTGCTTGGCCTTCCAAGAAAAAAAGAGATCAACAATTCCGGTGTTTTCTATGACACGATTCTTTTTACTTTTCCCTGGATCACTTCGCACGCTTGACTAATTTTCAAGCTGAACTTCGCCCAGTAAATTACGGCCCTAGGAAGGAAAATGGCAGATATATATAGAGTGATATGGGCATTATTTTTTATTTTACACGAGGTAGAGCTGATGTGATATAATTGAAACAGTGCCGTGATACCAACTGACCAATGGAAAAAAAACAAAAAAAATTCTGAGTTGGGAGAACTGGAACTTGCAATTATAAAATAAGTGAGAAATAGAAGATACTATACATGTATGTAGAGGGCATAAAAATGGCATGAAAAACATTTTTTCAAAATAAAATACTCTACGGAACCAAGTGACGGTCGAGTGTGTTTTTGAAAGCTTGTACACTTAGTGGAAAGGCTGTAGATCTAGCAAGTTTGAAATAGTCCGTGCCAGCTCTTATTGTTAAGAAATGAAACCTTAGATTACGCTTAGCTCGCAGAATGAGCCGTTTAATGGGGTCCCCTCTGGTGACAGAATGCCGTACAGCACAAAACTGATCAGGGTTGAGACCGCAAAAACCATGTAGAATTTTGATGAAATAGAATGAGATCAAGCTTTCTTCGCCTGTACGAAAGTGTGTGCAGCTGAAAATTTTTGTTCCTTTCCGTACTAGGGGTATGCCATCATATAGAAAACCCAAGGCCCTTATCATCAGTTTTCGCGTGAATGAGTTCTGTACTCGTTCAAGTGCGAGTACAGATTTAGCTTTATGTGGATTAAACAGGCGTGCCGTACTCCAGTATGGGACCCGAAGTAGGTCTTGAAAGCGAACAAGACTGCAGTGTTTTTCGTAGTGAGGACTTTGAACAACTTATACACTGCGTTTCATAAATATAGGTCCACCCTAAATTTTTGCTATTCCAAAGTTGCTGTGCATTTTTGGAAAATGCCGCTATTACCAATAGTTTCCCCATAACGAAAAACCTTGATACTTGATTTCTGGAGAAATCTCGATTCAGAATTATTAAAATATCTTCCTTAGAACGTATTTTCACCGTTTCGCAAATACAGTGCGTTTCAAAAGTATGTGCACACCCTCAAAATTCACGTTTGAAAGGGAACCATGAGGTTTCGTGCTATGAAATCCTTCTCAATCGATTTCTCGTAGTCGATAACCTATCAATGGAAGCAAAGCAGATAATATCTTCACTTTCGAAAAAAAATTTTGGATGAAATTTTTTTCTTTGTTTCAAAAGTATGTGCACACTTAACAAAAGACAAAAACATAGCTGAGATTAGAAATCAGTGGGGCCTCCAGAGTTTCTAATTAGCTCAAACATCCTGTCCGGCATAATCTGAACCACGTTTGGCATAGCTGTTTCGTCGCTGTCGGCCCAAATAGCCTCTACCGCCGCCTTCAGTTCATCCGCGGTATTATACTGCCGGTTGCTAAAGTTAACGCCTTGATCAAGGGCTCCCTATAGGGTTGCAGTAAGGAGGACACACAAGCCAATCTATCGCTTCAGCACCATTTGGTTAAGGCCATTCTTTGGTAGATTGCGAAGCATCGAAAGACACGTGGTCCTGTTGCTAAAAATGCAATTTTCGCTCCGCTTCGCTAAGGAAGGGCAACAGGTGACATTGGAGCACTGCTTGGTATTGGTATTTTACAGTTCATACGCAATAATGGAACGGCAACTTCTGAATTTCCGCTGATTGCGAAACCGCCGCAGACCCATCAACGGGCCTCTTCCGAAATTCCTTCTCGAGAGCACGAGCGACTCACGGCCAAGCCTCTCCAGTAGTAGCAAAATCCACCCGGCCCGTCAAGATCGAACTCTTTCCATGAGTTAAGATTACCTGAGGAGAGAAAGTCCATAAAAAGTTGCTTGTTTTGAAAATAGGAAATTCTCGAAAAACCGTGTCTTCGCCCGGTGTCCTATCCTATGTTGCCATGTCTGTACGAGCAGACTCCAATGTGGCTAACTTGTGCTGGGCCTTGAAGTGAGTAGCCTTTCTCAGCGTCTGTCGAGTGGTGTATTCATTTGAGCGGATGAGGGGCTTAGTGGTCATTTTCGAGGCTGGAATAAAAATCTGAGCTCGGACTGTCAATGAAGAATCCGACAGGATGTGGGCTACTCTTTTGTTGTTCTGAGCAGTCAAGGATCGTGGATGGAGCGGAGTGTGTGCTGAGTATAATTATCAGGGTGCCAGATAAATCTTCGAATGCATTAAGGAGAACGACCAAGTTATCGTGCGATTTCTAGATTGGAACGTTCATTATCATGCAGAACCTTGATCTGAGCTTGCTCATCTTCAGGAAGAAGTATGGCGCGAATTGACATGATGACGAAATGAAAACAGCAAAGTCGGATTGAAATCGGTGGAAAATTCGGCGCCAAAATCTGATCTTCTTCAAGTGTGCACATACTTTTGAAACAAAGAAAAAAATTTCATCCAAAAATTTTTCCGAAAGTGAGGCGATATTATCTGCTTTGCTTCCATTGATAGGTTATCGACTACGAGAAATCGATTGAGAAGGATTTCATAGCACGAAACCTCATGGTTCCCTTTCAAACGTGAATTTTGAGGGTGTGCACATACTTTTGAAACGCACTGTATGACTACACATCACTTGTCGAGAGATTTTACTATAACGAAAAAACGTCACGAATTTTCAATAATGGGATGACCCCCCAATAATCATAAGGAACACAATAATACGTTTTGAAATGCTGGTAGCCAAATTAGCTATTACAGTAGGATCGAAATTCGTCTGGGCGCCGATGATCGACCTTTTCAGCTTTTCGGCTGTTCCATTTTGCTTTACTTTGCTGTGGAACTTTATAACAATTAAGGCCCAATGATTCTCTATTGGAATCTAATTCAGATAACATGGTGGCCACCAGATAACTGCCACATTTTTTCCTGCAATTCCATCTGGCGCGGAGGGACCGGCATGGACAGCCGCGTTATCGTGTGTGAAAATCAAGGATAGAGGGGATCCTTGTTGAAAAAATGGTAAGACTCGCTTCGAAAGAACTTCACGATACCCTGTGGAATCTTTGTGAACGGAAACAAAAGCGAGCTCTAGCTACTCAGTCGTTCAAAGGTGCCTCAAACCATAAGGGATTCACCGCCGAAATTACGTTACATTGAAACCATCTGCGATTTTCACGCGATCATCCTGTACCCTCTTTTTCTGCCATATCCACCTAGAATAAACTTTTCCACGTCGATCTCAGACCACCTGTAGAACGAAACAAGGAGGTAGAGTCCAAGATCGCGAAGGGTCTTAACAGCCACACCATCGCTCATTAAGTTGAGCCCTTTTCCACGGAGAAATGGAGACTTGCGATCTTGTAGCGCTCAAATAATCTTGGAACGCTCTTCATCAATCCGTTGAAGATGTTATTGCTCTGCTGGCTTACTCACCACACGGTGGTTTTGCTCACGGAAGGCCGCATTTCAGTACGGACTTTGTTCGGACTCCTTGTATAATTCGAGAGAAGACACCCAATTCCTCCTAAATTTTGAAGGAAACGCAGTCTTTATTTACCTAAGCGACTCTTCTCTCCGCACTGACCAGGATTTTGCACATAGTCGCTTATGCAGTATGAGCCGGCCGACAGGAAATTCTGCTCCTCAGCTATCCCACTTCAGTAAGTGCTCTAGCTTGAGCTTGTTACTGGGAAGAGAGGCGAATAACACGAGGTATGGTAAACTCGATGTCGACTGAGCCCACATATTTCCCCGCTTCCCTGATTCCCTTCACGGATCGTGAGAAATGGAAACTTTTTATGAGTGGCCCGATATTCATGAAACGGTGAAAATTCGTTCTAAAAAAGTTAATTGGGTTACTTGAGGGGGGAATTTGTCAGAAAAACACTATGAAGGTTTTCCGTGATGAGGAATCTAACGGTGATAGCAGCATTTCCAAAAAATGCACAGCAACTTTGGGGTAGCAAAAATTTAGGGTGGACCTATAATTATGAAACGCAGTGTATAATACTGTGGTAGCCTTTCGAGCAGTCTCCTCGCTGTGAACTCCAAAGGAGAGGTGTGATGAGGAAGCCCAAATCTCTCTGTTGCTCCACTTTGTTGATAGGAACGTATTCTATGGTGTAAGTAAATTGATCGTTGCTTCCCAGAAAGATGTAGAACACTGGTTTTCTCTCTTGATAGTGGTAGACCCCACTTCTTAGACCAGCTGTTAACAGTGTCAACGAACTTTTGAAGGAGCAAGCAGTCCTCCAACGAGCGCACAGGACAATATAAGTTTACGACATCGGCAAATGCTGTGCATAGAGCACCACATTTGGTGATGAGACGAGGTAACTCAAACGCAAAAATGTTAAAGAGGAGAGGGGAAAGGACGCCACCCTGAGGAACCCCGCTGGGCACCTTTCGTGGACAAGAAACAGGTATCATTGACTCGAACTACGAACTGACGGTCGGTTAAAAAGGCACGGATCCAAGAAATAATCCGGAAATGAACTCCAATCAGGGAGGGCTTGGTGATCAGCTTCTCGTGATCGACCCGGTCGAATGCTTTAGAAAAATCAAGGTATACGACATCAACACTAACTCCTTCATCTTCATCCAGTCGTTAAGCGGTTGCAGTAGTGTGGTAGTAGTGGACTTCCCTTTCTGAAACTCGTGCTGAAACGGTGAAATTATGGTGTGTTCCCCTAATATGCGCTTCAATTTTTTCCTTCAAAATATTTTCAAACGCACGAGCAAAGATTGATGTGATGCTGATGGGACGATAATTATCAGTACAATCATAGGGCGCTTTTTTGGTATAGGAGTTACATATACTCGATATCGGTGAGTTGGGGTGGGCGTGTCACCGGAAGTGACGTGCACTTGATAGAAGTGCGTGGATAAGCTGTTGCCAGCATGCTTTGCTGATATCCAGCGATGTATGTTGGAAGCAGCTTATCCACATACTTCTATCAAGTGCACGTCACTTCCGGTGACACACCCACCCCAACTTTCGGATATCGACTGTAGGCCATTTTCCATCCTAATGGAACTTCTGCTCTCATGAAACTAAGATTAAAAATATATTGAAGAGGACCAACGATGACATGAGCAACGTTCTTAAGGACACTTCATCAGGAGTTAAGGAACAGGACGAAGGCCAGCGCAGCAGAATAGAAAGCAGATCATCAGCATGAACCCATTCGGAAACGTTCATAACAGGAATCATATCTAGCCCGGAAAGATCAGTTGAATCTTCTGCAAACTGAACAAATGCCTTTTCAAAAATGCAGGCAAGAATTTCCGCTTTGTCCTTATCATTAGAGAGTGCCATGCCACCACAACCTCTCAGCAGCCTTAGGCTTGCTATCAAGCCTTGAACTGACAAGTTTATAAAACGCGTTTTTATCATTGGACATGACTTTTTTCTCAACTGAGCTGTTGTATTTGTACAGCTTACGCTCGAATACGGCATTCAATCTGTGAAAGGTTGTCCAGTGCTCTGGAGTGGCATTTCAGGGTAATATCTACCCAAGCCTGCATCCTCTTATGATAAAGACGTCTAAGATATGACGGCAAATGGGACCGAGATAAGGGAACATGGATAGTAGGCAAAAATGATATGCAGTGATGTAATATCGCTATGAAAATCTCATACATCTCATTGATTGACTGAGAGGCCAAAAGAACGGGAACAGTCGATGCCAGCAAGGTGTGTTCTGATCGCGTTGTAATTTGCATCTTTGAAGCTTCTCTTTTTTATAAGTGGCTTACTGGCAGCAAAAAGGTTTAAGTCAAAAACGACACTGCTGTGGTCACTAGTGCCCAAAGGGGGCGCGACAGACAAACCGTGAATCAAGCCGTCAGTGTTGGTCAACACCAAGTCGAGAATATTACCTCCTAATGTGGGCACTTTGACATGTTGCGCAAGAAGGTGCGTTCCACAGAGGTCCGTAAACGATTTGGAAGTGGCGGAGCAACTGGTGCTACCAGAAGGAGTTGACCAATCAATATCAGATAAATTGAAGTATCCCGTTATTATGCAGTGATGGTGAGAGGAGATGAGATCACTGATCGCATGAAATAATATATTTGTAGCCGCGGCAGTGGCGGAGGGAGCCCTGTATACGACTAGAAGGCGCACAAAAACGCTATCCACATTATGATATCTACACATAGAATTTCATATCCTTCAGGACAACATTCACGCAAAACTGTGACAGTAGAAAGGGTTTTCTTGTCCAAAACTGCGACACCTATACCTTTTTTCGAAATGTGGTCGGACCTGATCAAGTCGTACTGTGGCCAACGGCTACCAAAAGAAGACGACCATTGAGCGCCCGCGCTAAGCCAAGTTGCAGATAGAGCGATTAAGTCAAAGCCAAATTGCTCAATATGATAGAGGAGCGCACGTCCATTTTTGTGAATAGATCGAATATTGGAAGACAAACACAGCAAACGGCGCACGTGGTTCCGAGGCATTTACAAGTTTGACGGACAGGCTTGGTTTGAAACAGGAGCAGTAGTGTGAACACTGACATCGGAAACATTAATAAGTTCAGGAGAGCTTCGATTACGAATAAAATTACCTTGAGTTTGAATTGATTTCAACGAAGAAGTGTTACGCCGTGCAAGCCGCTCAGTAACTCGATTCCTCTCTTCCCTTGTGAGTGAGGGCCTTATAAAAATTTTAGGGATCGAGAAGTACTTTAGACGAGGTGCACGGCGCAAGCAGCACGGAGCATTCGATTCCAAGCTAATCAAAAATGCTTTTCGAAACATTAATGTCACTGACCAAGCGCTCACTGGGCAATTGAGCAGAGCTTTCAGGCAATCCGATGAGAACAATAGAGCGTTTGCGTTCAACTTCTTCAGAAGACATAGATAAAACATTTGAAGCGTTAGCGGAAGGCTCAGAGGGTTCCTGAGAGGAAGAAGAGCTAGATATAGCAGTGCCATTAATAGCAGCTTTGAGTTCGGCATTCTTGATGACGATACCTCCTCCGCTAGCTCTCTATTGCGGCATAGAACGGAATGGAGAAACTTCCGGTCCTCAAGAAGGATGTCCAATACGGATCGTAGATGCTGCGGCAGAGATTGATCCTCCATAAGAAGAGCAACGTCATGGTCAAATTTGTCCGATGGCATAGGTGGAGAGCGATCAATACATGATCGCTTAGTCTGCCTTTCCCGAATACGCAAGCTGGACAAGGGAGTGTCCATTGGAAAAAAATAGGATTGCCAGTAGAAATACCAAGCAGGAATAAAAAACCTAAAGGTGGTAGAAAAGAATGCAAGGATAGGAAGGATACACCTCTGTATGTGGCAATAAATAGAACAGGACTCGCACCGTGCCACTATGATGCTCAGCTCAGATTGCGGAGAGTTCCGTCTGGATCAGTAAACAGCGAAGTAATTGGGCGAAAGCCGTCACGGAACAGTACAGTATCAGCGAATAGTAAATTGTCGTTGGCCAAGTACGCAATGTACAACAGAAAGAAAAGGGATGAATGGTCGGCAGGTAAGAAATCAATGGAAGAGCGGTCGGTCGATACGAATGCACAGGCGACAATATGTTGAATGCCGCAAAGGCAGATGTTTTGCATGGCAGTGAACACCTTGCATCTGACTTTCACCCTCATTCATCAATATAGCCAGCAATCTCCTGTAGCTCTGAACATCAAAAAGAAAAAGAAAAAGAAATCCTCACCAAAAGCTTCAGCCAGTACTCTTCTCCTTCGTTATGGCGCTTGTAATGGAGTGACCACTCACTGGAGCATTCACTTCCTAGTTCCTTGCGAAGTTCCTAAAGTGAAATTACTTTGGAATGCGTGACGTGCCCAATCCAAAAACTTTGAATATCTGTATGTACAGTCGATATCCGAAAGTTGGGGTGGGCGTGTCACCGGAAGTGACGTGCACTTGATAGAAGTTGCGTGGATAAGCTGTTGCCAGCATGCTTTGCTGATAGCCAGCGATGTATGTTGGAAGCAGCTTATGCACATACAGGACCGTGCAGTGAAGTATTGGTTCTCATTTTTTTAAAGGTAACTCCCTCAAAACTCAAGCTTTTGTTCGATTTTTTGAAGGTGAGTACATATCACTATATGTGATAAGGGAGCAAATTTTCAGTTGTCTAGGTGCCTCATTAGAAATTTTTAATTTTTTTGGTCCAATACCATATTACTTGTTCGAACTTCAATCTATCTAAATTTCAAAAATAATAACAAAATAATTTGTATAATAACAGAAGGAACAATTACAACATCAGCACTTTGTCGCACAACCGTTTTCATCTATTATACTATGACGACTTGACACGGCGCAGCATGGACCCGGATGTTTCCCTACGTAATCTTCAGTGGAACAAACTTCTTCAGCTCGTTGTGAGCTTTCAAGGCCTTCAACTTGACTCCGAAAATCATCCTACAGATTTTTGCTCTGATTCAAGTATGGGGACTGCGATGGCATGGCAGTGGAGGAACATTGTTGTTGCGGAACCATTTCGAGAGCGGCTTTGATTTTGCGCTTCGGGTCGGAAAATGAAACACTACGGGCGACACTGCGAACATGCGGCCAGATAGCAGTCATCCATATGTTGAGGCGCGTTTTGGAATCCATTTCACCCTCGGTCCGATGAAGGTGATCAACCCCTTGCCACAGAAGCTGCCGTGCAGTATCACCGCATCACCTGCATTCTTCACGTCAGCACATGGAACTTCGGTAATAGTCCGCTTGTTGTGAGAATGAGCCCATTCGAAACGCGTTTCGAAATTCTTGATGGGAATCAGCGGTTTCTTCACTGGGCGACGTCAGAAGAGCCCAGCATCTCTCAGACAACGTCGTTGTCTTGCGGACGGATTTAGACCGTCTGGCGTCGAGAATCCGCGGTGAATGTCGGGTGCAGCGTGATGTGAGCCACTCCTTGCAAGTCGCACAATGATTCTATTGGCGAGAGGAGAGGTCATTTTGCTGCTCCTGGGCACTTTTTGACTTTGGCAGGTTCGATGCTCTTGAATTTCCTCCACTCACATTCTCATTCGTCCACTGGCGCTCCTTGAACTTCGAAAATCTGCTAGGATGTTAAGCCTTCGTAGAAGCTCCGAAAGATGGCGTCACCTGGTCCTGCCACAAGCTAAGAATTCCCGAATGTCTTGGAATGTTCTGAGTACTGTGTAGGCATATGAAACTGACACAAAACAGCAAAAACACACGTGCTCTCAACATGGAAACTCATCGTTTATCACAATGAAATTGGGTGCCCGCGGACAATACTCGAAAATGAAGCTCCATTTCCCCTTGAAAGGAGGCCTGCACCGATACACTGCTATAATATGACTACCTGTGTGTGTCACCTGCTGTCGAAGTTTTACTGCGAAAGCTTGAGTTTTGAGGAATTACGTTTAAAAAAGTGAAAACGAATACTTCACTGCGCGGTACTGTAGTTTCTATCAGGTGCTTGAACTCCCCTTCAAAAAGCGAGAAAGTGTCGGGTGCAGACCAAACACCACAACTGACGACGGCCTCCAAGTAAATCTGGTTAGAAGTTGTTCATAGTGATAGCTGATTTCTGGTAAATGATAGTTGTAATTAGTGACAATCGATACAACTGCAACAGGCTAATCATTTTCATTGGCAGAAAACATTAACATTTTGTGAAGGCCGTCGTCACTTGTGGTGCATGGTCTGCACCCGACACTTTCCCGCTTTTTGAAGGGGAGGGTATGTACTAACGTCGATATCTCGAATTCAGATTGAGAGTGGCTATAGATTTGAGGTGGCTGTTACCGCACTTAATAAAAGACGGATAGATGTTTCAAACATACGCCGTTGGATATCAGCAAAGCATGCTGGATGCAGCTTATCGCCCAACTTCCATCAAGTGCGACGTCTTCCACGTGCCGCCTAATGCTGTATCCTCGGAGTTATACCGGGGCCATACCGGTTCGCATGTGTTCGGGGTGGCGGGTAATCGTGTCACCGGAAGTGACTGTGCACTTGATAGAAATTATGTGGATAAGCTGCTTCCAACATACATCGCTGGCTATCAGCAAAGCATGCTGGCAACAGCTTATCCACGCACTTCTATCAAGTGCACGTCACTTCCGGTGACACACCCACCCCAACTTTCGGATATCGAATGTATGTCTGTCCGTCCGCAAAATTAAGTGAGTGATAAGGAGCTAATGGAATAAACATCTCTAACAGAATCGGGTAGCCTTGCAGGGCATGAATTATCAATATTTGTAGTAGGATAACTGTGATATCACCCCTACGGCTATATAAACACCTCTGAGCATACTTTCGGTAATTCCACATGGTGCTGCAATGGCACCTGGAGGGTAGTGGAGGGAGGAGCCTAGGATGGGGAGGGGCCGCCCTAAAACTCTGTCGTCGCGCAATAGGATGCGTAGTTATCGATAGTTGCGGTATTTCGACCGCGGCCCATCGGCCTTCGTCATGATATGGCAATGCCACTCTACCTGCTATCATAAAGACGGAACGTTAAAGGCAGAGCTAGAGAAAGGAGTCCAACGATGACGGTGGGGGGACTAATTTGGGTTAAACTCAAAACCTGGGGGCCGGTCAGAGCGAGCTTCTGTCAGTGAACCTCACTTTGCTCGTCTATGAAGAACAGGTCCTCAAATTCCGTAGCAGCGAAGTAATCGTGTAACTTTTTGGTTGTGCAGTAGAGCGCCGTGTAATTTCCTGCTCGCATGCCCTCCCTCTTTAGGCGTAAACGCTCGCCTCAGTTTTAGCCTCTGTCTCATACTGCTACCATGCCTCTTTGGGTTCCCGACAGAAGCACACTTATGTATTAATAGCGGGCCTATCCTGATAGTTCTAATTTGCTTTATGTCACATTAATCACAGCAATATTTTGCTGGCTAGATGCGCTATCAGGGTGAGCTCGTATATACGTTCTGTGTTAATAGCCGGCTCGTGAGAAGCGGAAATCAGAGGGTAGAATCAGCACTAATTTTGCATATGGAAATGAAAACAGTTAGGTTCAAACTGGAAGAAATACCCTCTCTCCGTGCTCTTCACTGAGGAAGGGAGGAAAACGCGTTGAATGAGCGATATGTATGAGGCTTGCATCCAGAGTTGGTGCAAACAAACTGGTCGTAAGTGGTGGTCGGGTACGCAAGAAAGGGGGGTCGGCGGTAATGCGAGGCGGAAAGACATAAAACTTTGTTTGACTAATACATATATTTTTGTAAAATGGAGTTTTCCCTGAGCCTTATTTGTTGAACATTTTCTCTTTAGCAAACATTTGTAGTTGTTGAGGTACTCTCTCTTTTCAAGCTTTATTGGTGAGCTTTCGCTGATATAACAGCTTCCTCAGACCTAGAAAAAGTTACAAGCATATCACAATTAAACAGCCTTTACAATACTTATAGCAAATGATAACTAACTGACCAGGCGGCTACTTTCAATTAAAGAATTCTGCAAACAACTACTTGAGACTGCAAAGTTAAGCTACAATCCGAACTAACACAATTGGCGACAATAGAATGATGACACCTTACCCTAGGACAGTCGCTAACCAAATGAAAAGTACTCAAAATGAGCAGTACGTGACTCTTTTCACTGTGCTCGCATATATACACCGTTAACTTATTAGTCTCATTGCCTCTATGAGTTCCTCTCTGTTGTTTATTTCTGGAGACAGTCGCTTGATAGCGAGTGCCTCTAGCACTTTTCTTTCCAAAGAGGCATCCTGGAGCGGTGGGACACGCGGTGACTTTTATGGCAGGAGGCGGTTCTTGTCCGTGGTAAAGTGTACGATGACGCGAAAAACCGCTGTTTGGATATGACGAAGGGTTTCTCAGCGCTCGTACATGCTCATCAATCCTTTTGTATAGCGGCCTCATGGTTTCTCCAACGTACTTGCGATCGCACACTTCACAAGTGACCAAACAAATGGTCCCTTGTATTAGGTTGTCTCATAAGTAGTGTCGCTTTTTTTCAAACAAAAAGTTTTCTCTAAATCCTCATGCTTTTACACCATTTATATACCATTCGAAAGAGAATCGTCTGCTCTACAAGATGCTATGTTCCTCTTCCACCTCTGTTCCAGGGTTTTCAAATTTTAGGGCCTGCGAAATGGGAGGTCCAGCCGACAAAATTGACCAAACCGACAACTAGCTCTAACTTTATTTTCCCTGGGGAGAAATCAATCAATGATGTACCCTCTACTTACCCATGACCTCTTCTAAACATTCCACTCTTAGGTTGCCAAAAAAACTTTCCCGTGTTTCTTTTCGAATTGGCTGACCGATGAGCCATAGCAATTTTCAAATTAAAATTGTTCCTCGTAAACGCCATTGTTTCATACCAAGTGGTGTTCCTTTTAGGAGCACTTCTTCTACTCTCGTCCCTGCATTTTGTTTTGTTTTATGTTTGTTGGGAATTAGTTCGAATTTTAGGTGTTTAGGAATAAGGTGTTTTATCCACGAAAGTGACCGCATTTCTTTGAAAAAAATTATCCCTGAGAAGATGAGAAAATCAACCAGGCGTACATTCCTAATTAGTCATGACTTGTTCTTTGAATTCTACTAGTTTTTCAATGTCTCGGCTATAAAAAAATTTCGACCTAGATCTCAGGTAATGGTGCTCGACCGTCGAGTTCTGGTTGAAAAACCAGGTCTGGAAAAGGAGCGACGCGACTTCTTAGGGAACCTAATAGTCGAATGTTAAGAAGAGGTCATGTGTAAGGAGAGGGTACATCATTTATTGATTTCTCCCAAGGGAAGATAAAGTTAGAGATAGTTGTCGGTTTGGTCAATTTTTGTCGGCTGGACCTCCCATTTCGCAGGCCTAAAATTTGAAAACCCTGGAACAGAGGTGGAAGGGAACATAGCATCTTGTAGAGCAGACAATTCTCTTTCGAATGGTATATAACACGATGTAAAAGCATCAGGATTAGATGAAAATTTTTTGGTTGAAAAAAAGCGACACTACTTATGAGACAACCTAATACTGGCAGATCTTCTTATCCGTGCAGTACGAGCAGTTTCTTCGACCACACTTCTCTTCGTAGAGCCTCGATGACGTAAGCAAGCCTTTGATGTTCGTTGGTGGGCGAAATATTAAGTTTACTGGAAGGTTCGATGACTTCACGATCTGGTTCACTTTCTTTGCTATGCCCTCGTTCACATACGGTAGTATCAGTGGTATTCCTCCAGCTTATTCCTTTACTTGGTCACTTGTGAAGTGTGCGATCGCAAGTAAGTTGAAGAAACCATGAGGCCGCTATACAGAAGGATTGATGAGAAAGCGCTATTTGGATATGACAGAGGGTTTCTCAACGCTCATACATGAACATGAGCGTTGAGAAACCCTTCCGTCATATCCAAACAGCGGTTTTTCGCGTCATCGTACACTTTACCACGGACAAGAACCGCCTCCTGCCATAAAAGTCACCGTGCTCCACCGCTCGAAGGATGCCTCCTTGGAAAGAAAAGTGCTAGAGGCACTCGCTATCAAGCGACTGTCTCCAGAAATAAACAACAGAGAGGAACTCATAGAGGCAATGAGACTAATAAGTTAACGGTGTATATATGCGAGCACAGTGAAAAGAGTCACGTACTGTTCTGAGTACTTTTCATTTGGTTAGCGACTGTCCTAGGGTAAGGTGTCATCATTCTATTGTCGCCAATTGTGTTAGTTCGGATTGTAGCTTAACTTTGCAGTCTCAAGTAGTTGTTTGCAGAATTCTTTAATTGAAAGTAGCCGCCTGGTCAGTTAGTTATCATTTGCTATAAGTATTGTAAAGGCTGTTTAATTGTGATATGCTTATAACTTTTTCTAGGTCTGAGATCAGCGAAAGCTCACCAATAAAGCTTGAAAGGAAAGAGTCCTCCACAACTACAAAGAATTGCTGAAGAGAAAGTTAATATTTTTGCCATCTTTTTCTTCCACTCATTCAGCATGATACACACCATCAATATCTACAACCTATTGCCAACGCACTAGAAGCTGTTCGATGCCTCTCTTGTAGAACTCCGTTGAATGCTAATCGAAGAAAGATCAGATGTCGATTTTGACATCACGATGGTTAGGATGAGATTTCTTCTCTAGGACGTGGTCTGGAGAGGGAGCAGGTGGGCATCCTTTGGCTCGAGGTCGGAGCTATAAGGTGGATACAAAGAACTCTCCGTCCGAGAGTCCTAAAATTTTCCTGGATTTTCTTAGCAAGAGGTGGTTCAACGGTGTCATAAAAAAGCAAACTTTGCCTTGTTTTTCTTTCGTATTGAAAGCGTTGCAATCGAGCTGTGGACGGTTGACTTCCGCGTTGACTGCGACATCTACACGAAGGGTTTCCAGAGCTCAACTCCTCTCGTGTTCCACCAAAAATCCGAGAAGGCCCTACTTGGACGAGGTTGAACTTAAGCAGTAAGAACTCCCGAAGCGTTTGAGCTGGACTATCGCCGCTTGTTTATTTGTTAGCACACTGTACCCTCTCCTCATCATCAGCAAATGTGATGGACGGTCAATCGAACCACAGTAAGTCACCTTGAACATGTCAATGTCAGATCGTGCTTCACTTAGTGATTCGGGCTCAGGGTCAAGCGAACCGTTGAGGAAAATTCGGAAATACGGACCCCCCCCTCTGCCAGAGGCCGAAGTCCATGAAACGACCCTCTTCAAAAGCCGAACTATGAAAAGGTTGTTTAATTCTCCCCAAAACTGTTCATAAAAAAGCCCTGCTACCCCACCGTCCACAAAAAATTCGTTTAAGAAGTACAAAAGTGAAAAAGTCAAAGAATGATCATTATTGATGAGTCCTACCAAACGAGCAAACGAGAAACGGAGCAAAAACGACAAACTAGTCACTAAAAATGGCATACTATGACAACATCTCTTCTTTATTTATTTCCTTCACAAGACTTACCAAATTCTAGTACTACACAGAGTATGGTTCTCAATTTACACGTCCCCCTTTCGCTTGAAAGAAGCCTTGTAACCGCCTTCGCCAGCTGTGTGTTGACTGGACTTTGGCGTTGACCGTGGAGCAGCTTATTTACTATTGAAATTTGAACAAATATTCAAATGATTATAACTTTCTTCAAAATGAACAAGTTTTCAAAAGGAACCCCAAGCAATCAAGAGTGCCTGCAGTTGAGTTTAGTTGCCGAGTTGTTGTGAGATACATACACGGTCACTACAATTTACATGTGAGATGATTGATCTTTGTTTTGTTGTTTTCAAAAGAAACGCACCTCTATCCAACTTTGGCTGTGGCACTTTCCTGAGCTCAGCTTACAGAAACACTGAGTCTTAGCCTCTTCGTGTCGGCAGTCGGATTCCTACATAAGAGCTTTCTGATATAACAGTTTTAGGGCCATTTCTCGATTGGATTTGTTGATTATTTTGTAGCATTACTTCTCTTGATGACGTTTTCTACTACGATCTCACATGCTAGCCTATTTCCATAAAAATTAACTAGGCGAATTCATATTGTGCACTTTAATTGCAAGAGAAGGATGCATGCCAAGTTCTAATCCATCACTGGTGCCTAATATGACTTGCAGTGTCACGCACGTCACATAGGAACCACGCTTTCATAGTGGTCGATAAATTTCAGTGAAAGGTAATCGCAGCATCTCCTCACGAGTGACTGTCGCTTTTTCACTCTGAAAGTGGCCACTCTTTGCTATCAATCCTTGAGTCATACTGTGCACTGCAGGCGCAGCCTCAGCTGCCTTCGCACATACATATGTTAGTCTCGCCTCAAACATTTTTTAAGGCTTAATTTTCAAAGGAAGTGTTCATCCCTAGCCAAGCGACGCCTGTTTCTACACGGTCCATGTTTATTGCATCTGATTTAGGCAACACACGAGAACATTTGAAAGCGCGAAAACAAAAAATGCTGTCGATTTCTTGCATAGCAACACCCCATGGATCCCACCTATTCCACCACCGCGCAAGATTCTGTTTCTTAGATCCAAAGTTTTGTGTTTTCTAAGTGGATTTTGTGATGGACGCAAATTTGCGTTTGTATGTTGATAACTTCCACTAGGAGCTTTCCTCAAAACGATTTTGAGATGCGAGTTTTCGGGAATTTCGTAGCAGAAGTATCAATGAGGAGCATTGTTGTCGATGGGTAACATCAATCCACGGCGTGCTCGACCAACATGATACTGCACCAGCTACAAAACCAGGTCCTCAATCACCTTTCATGATTGCGAATTAAGGATACTTTCAGGTCAGAGCAGAAGCCAAACCTTCTTCCACTTCGTTCCAAAAACGATGGTTCTTAGAGATGCGAGGACGGGTCACAACGGTATGGTAACTGAAAAGGCACTGACAAGCTGCGAATGCTTCTTCTGACCCTTGTTACTTCACCCACTATTACTGCACATACGAATTTTTATGAAGTTTCCAAGATATAGGCGTGCTTGTGGTTTCTGTTCACGTTAACCAATTTGAAACTATCTGAATAGAAACATTTTAGCTGATTCTCAAATTATGCGGTTTATCGATACACCAAAAAAATTTGAGCCGGACGCTTACTCTTGGGTGCTGTTTTTGATGATGGTATCCTATCCCATCGATTTAAATTCGAAGGGAGCAATAACCAGTTTCCGTGGGAAATCGGTTTACCTTCGTTCGCAACAAGCACTACACCGGTTGGGCAAAAATTTTGTTTGAAACACGACCAATCTCCTCATGGAACTCTACATTAGGGCACTTCTAGATAATTGTTAGATATATGTGGAACTTCACGGGCGGAAGTGGTGTAGTGGCAAGTGGCACGCTTACCACGGTCCGGGGATCAAATCCTGGGTCGTGAGTCGCCCGGGCCAACCAAGCCTTCCATCCCTCCGGGGTCGGTTAATTGGTACCAGACTTGTCTGGGAGGGTAAAAAAACACTGACTTGAGCATCGGCTGGCCCCGCAAGGCATTGGATAGGCCAAAAC
>MU869489.1:31729-48654 GCA_036418205.1 Ostertagia ostertagi | reverse complement strand
TATGGAACTTTGGAAGGCCTAGATGTATCGATAGAATCTTGAACGCTGATTACAAATATGGACACTAAAACTGCTATGTGAACTTCCTAAGAAAGTTATGAGCCTTCAAAGTTGGCAAAAAAAACATCACTGAGGCGAGCTTACCTGGTGGTACAGTCGCCGTGGCTCTGCGCCAAAAACGAGTCATCTCCGTAATCAAGACCTCATACAGTGCGTTTCAAAAGTATGTGGACACCTCAAAATTCACGTTTGAAAAGGTAACCAAGAGGTTTCGTGCTATGAAATCCTTCTCAATCGATTTCTCGTAGTCGATAACCTATCAATGGAAGCAAAGCAGATAATATCGCCTCACTTTCGGAAAAAATTTTGGATTGAATTTTTTTCTTTGTTTCAAAAGTATGTGCACACTTGAAGAAGATCAGATTTTGGCGCCGAATTTTCCACCGATTTCAATCCGACTTTGCTGTTTTCATTTCGTCATCATGTCAATTCGCGCCATACTTCTTCCTGAAGATGAGCAAGCTCAGATCAAGGTTCTGCATGATAATGAACGTTCCAATCTAGAAATCGCACGATAACTTGGTCGTTCTCCTTAATGCATTCGAAGATTTATCTGGCACCCTGATAATTATACTCAGCACACACTCCGCTCCATCCACGATCCTTGACTGCTCAGAACAACAAAAGAGTAGCCCACATCCTGTCGAATTCTTCATTGACAGTCCGAGCTCAGATTTTTATTCCAGCCTCGAAAATGACCACTAAGCCCCTCATCCGCTCAAATGAATACACCACTCGACAGACGCTGAGAAAGGCTACTCACTTCAAGGCTCAGCACAAGTTAGCAACATTGGAGTCTGCTCGTACAAACATGGCAACATAGGATAGGACACCGGGATAGACACGTTTTTCGAGAATTTTCTATTTTCAAAACAAGCAACTTTTTATGGACTTTCTCTCCTCAGGTAATCTTAACTCATGGAAAGAGTTCGATCTTGACGGGCCGGGTGGATTTTGCTACTACTGGAGAGGCTTGGCCGTGAGTCGCTCGTGCTCTCGAGAAGGAATTTCGGAGAGGCCCGTTGATGGGTCTGCGGCGGTTTCGCAAGCAGCGGGAAGTTGGAAGTTGCCGTTCCATTATTGCGTATGAACTGTAAAGAATACCAAGCAGTGCTCCAATATCACCTACTGCCTTTTCAAGAGGAACCGCAGCGAAGGTTGCGTGTTTAGCAACAGGACCACGTGTTAGCAATGTTCCGCAATCTACCAAAGCTAAAACGAAATTCTGCTAAAGCGATAGATTGGCTTGTGTGTTCTTCCTACTGCAACCCTACAGGGAACCCTTGATCAAGGAGTTTACCGTAATAACCGGCCTAAGGTTACACACACGGCATGAACTAAGGCGGCCAAACAGGTAAGCAATGCTAATTCCTATGAGCCAAAACAAGCGACAAAAAAACTACGCCAAACAAGGTGTTCAAGAATCAAATCGCCGGACAGAATGTTTGAATAATTAAGGAAAATAAAATAGGAGGCCACCAAACGATTCATAAACAAAATCCAGAACACTTATGTCAAATGTGCCTAATGTTTCACACAGTCTCCATTACTGTATGACACAAAGAAAAATTCAAACGAATTCTTAATATCAAAAGTTGTGGCGGATATGGTCCACTATCTATAATCCATTGAATACGGTCTCGAACCATCTACTTAAATATTAAAGCGCTTCGTCTGTGTCTTAACGCTCTCTGATGTCATCTGTTCACGAAACTCGCCGATAGTCATCAGGGATTCGCACATAGGAGGCCGTGGACGTTCACGTCGCTGGCACAAAGTTATAAAAGTGGGTGGGCAAGGTCTCTCACGAAATACAAAACACACATCAGCTAAGCGGAGCCCCGCCCACAGAGGGCGTGGCGTGCGTCGAAATGAATTGTACCGAAGACCAAGGTTTCGATTTCAGTGACAAAACGACCTCGAAACTGGGCCAAAAAGTGGGCTAAGGTGTGCATTGGTAAGTCACATCGAATTAGGGAGACCCACCCCCGGTGGGCGGGGCGTTCTCTAAAAAAGCAGTGCTTTATGAAAAATTTCATAACTCGGTTGGGAGAAAGCCTACAGAGCAGAAAACAATTTGTGTAAGGGAGCAATGTCTAAGGTGTTTTCTGCATACATGACGTGGGCGGAGGCCCGCCCAGAATGGGCGGGGCGTGCTCTAAAGTGTACAGCACTTTCTACAAGCCCTCATAATTCGGGCCCGGAAAGTCCTAAAGAGCCGGAAAAAGGTGGATAGAGGTGGGTGGAGGAGTGGAGAGCCAACCGTTACCAAACAAGTGGCGGGGTTGGCCAATAAGTGGGCAGGATGGACAACTTCATAGAAATGATCATGTTTTCGTTATTTTCGTATTTATTTCATTTAGCTGTTGGCTCAAGAAGTCCCGGAGGCACGTAAAAAGGTGGATAGAGGTGGGTGAAAGAATGAAGCCCAACTGCTTTTGGTGAACGGGGCATGACTAAGGTTGGCGGAGTTCGCCCCGAAAAATCATAACCAAGCTCCAGGAAGTTCTGGAGACCGGGAAACGTGTGTTTAGAGTGTGTGTGAGGTGTGGAGGCCATAGTTACGTGAGGATTAGGCGGAGCATTTCCAAGGTAAATGGAGTTCTACACAAAACTTTTTGCAACTCGGCTGCGAAAAGTGCTGTGAGACGAAGCAAAGGAAAGGAAGTGAATTTCTAATGGTGTGCGGAAGATACACCGAAAAAGCAGGATTCGCCGCCAAAATTATAAATCGGCTCAGAGATAGATCAGAGATCGGGTAAAAAGTGGGAAGAGGTTGGCGAGGAAGAAAAAGATAGGTGGGACATGCAAAGAAATAGGCGGAGTTTACCACGAGGTTCATGTCGGTCCGGAGGCGGTCCGAGGCCGGAAAAACGGACAATTTGGTTGACGACTACGGACAATTGGCGGAGGGAGGAGTTGATGCTCAAAAGCTATTGTGTGGAATGACAGCAGAAGCAAGACAATCATGGTAGAATTCAACTTGGAAAGGTTCAATATTCGGAGGCTCTGTGTTGGGCCAAATTCAGAAAACTTTACGCCGCCTACCATCCCATATCGGCCGCAGAATTGCTGCTGTGCGGCGCAACGCGTGCGGCGCCAGCTGATATTTGTATATTTGCATTTAATTGTTTATTTATTTACATATTTAAATACATATCCATACACAAAGCACTCAGCTTGCGATAGACCCGAGAAAAGTAGTCGATACTGATTTTTGTTGATGCACAACTGTTAGAAATATGGTCATAGGTTTGTCTGAGGAGCGTCGCAAACAAAGCGCTCAATGGGTGACCTCGGTCTTATCACTGATTGTCATGGGTGGCGCCGACAGCGTTACTTGTTTATCTTATGTCAACTCGATTTTTATATAACAGGAAAAGGTTTTTATAGTGACGAGGAGTAAGACAAAAGGAATTTTCTCTTCCTGTCAAGTACTCACTTTGACTTTTGCTAGACTTCTGCTCGCTTGCAAGGGTGTTGCTGCTTCTTCCGTCCACCTTGACTTGTCAGCGGTTCTACTGATGCATATTTGAGGGTATTGCTCCTGGGTCGGCTGGAACACCATTTGAACGCTTTGATGCAGCTTGCAACGATCGCGCAACGCTCTCGGCGAGCCTGTACTGGGAAATATTTCTTGTGTAGTCAGTAAAGGCAAAGTTAGGGATTTGCTGTCGAAATTTAGCTTTTCTCTTTGAAAACGCAATGGAACGCAAGCGCGGAGCATAGGCACAAACGGCTGGATGATTTGAAAAGCCTATGGTGCTAACCAAGACGGTCGTTTAGGGTGTGCCAAGCTTTTTGAAAATGGTTTCTTGCATGACATAGGGCACATGTGGGAACCACAGAACCATGGTTCGTTTTTCCTAACGGCCCTCTGAATACCAAAAAAGGGGTGGTGAAGTGGTCCGTGGTTCGATCCCTTGCAGCAACAAACTTTTGCATTTTGAGTTGGCATTAATTTGCGAAAATGGCGTCAGCGCTGTCCAGAAGGCTGGATGTCATGTTCATAATTGGAACCATCAGCAACCCTTACAAGTAGCTTTTGACCAAAAACTGGTGATGGAATTTGTGACACCAAAACGGCACCAATGTGGCATCAATGGCGTCATAGCGGCACCAGATGACGTCCGCTTCAAAAACGAATGTCATAATCGTCATCAGGGCACTACATAGATTAGCCTTATAATTGAAATTTCAGAGAAAAAAAGTTCTGTCACAATTTCGAACAATTATCAAGTGAGTAGCCGTCAGACCTGAAGGTGGGTGATTTGTTGGCGATCTCCTCGTCAGCTAGGTTCCCACTTTGAGAATGAGAAGTCCTTGACCTACAATGAGTCGTGGCGGACACCCAAGCCGATGATAGCCGACGGACTACGCACGATGACTAGGTCGCTAGTTCTCCTCCCGCCGAACAGTGGCAGGTTGAATTTTCTGCTGGGCCTCTTGTCAGTAGCTAGATCAGCTTCAAAGAATGCAATAAAATGTCAGATTAGCAGATTTGGTGTTTTTTTTTCATGACGGCAATTGTCCATTTTCAAGTTAGTAGCTTTCACAATGCAAAGGGTCTTTGACGATTATTTTGGATTTTTGACGAATATTCTGCATTTCTTACAAGTTGGTCGCAATATGACGTCTTCAATTTTTAAGCGTGATTGAGGGAGTATGGAAAGTGGTCATGCATAGTAAAAGGGAGCTATCAGACTTGACGACTCATCGTAGCGAATCGCGCGATTGGTGCAAAGCCTGGACCTGCCCTATTTTTCACTGTATGCAGAGATGAGTTGCTCAATCGTAACAAATTTAAACGAAAACTAGGTTACCCATCGGAGGGATGAGAGCCTTATGCGAATGTCCAACGAGCACAAGCCCGCCCCTCAAGGACCCTTTCCACACACGAATCCAAAGTCCACAAAACAACTCAGGCTGATGGTTTAGCAAATGTCCGTGAAACAACTATCGTCGCCTCTCGTAACTCGACAGCTGTCTCAAGCCTGGTCGGCTAAAGCAAGAATGATTGACCAGCTATTCTTCAGTTTGGCTGAGAAAGTGCTGCTAATTATCAGGTCTTGTAATCGTAATCGAGCTGTGGTAATTCAGTGGTTGAGCCGTTTACCATTTGTGCCGTTCAAGGGTTTCAATCCTGCGGCAGGCCTAGCCTTTTGTTTTTGTTTTTCTAGATGTGCTACTTGGGACCAAGCTGAATTGAAAAGACGAGAACACACAAATCAAGGTATGTGAAGGCTCAACTGCTTTATCTTTGGAAAAAAACCGTTACACTTATGAAAAACCCACAATACACAGATTATGCAGTCGATATCCGAAAGTTGGGTGGGTATGTCACCCGAGGTGACGTGCCCTTGGTAGAAGTGCGTGGATAAGCTGTTGCCAGCACGTTTCGCTGATAGCCACTTCCGATGACCCGCCCACCCCAACTCAACGATATCGAGTATACTCACGAGGAATGCTCAATTGGTCAGTCCGACCATTTGTAAGGGGTGTTTCAGCTTGCAAACGCTTTGTTTTGGCGTTCAACGTCGAGACCAACGCCGTGGCCATTCCACCTGATTTTTGATCCCTTTGCGAATGCAGCTGCCTCTTTGTTGTCTTCCGAGTATCCTACTATACATAATCGGCTAAGTGTGTCTGGTGGTGTGTGTGTTTGACCGGAAATTCATAGCGCGGCGCACCAGCGGTCGTCAGGAGTTGATTTCAAGATATGATATAGGGGGTGGGACGGGAACATATTTGGTGGGGGACAGAAAGTGATAACACTGATAAGGGCTGATAAGGGCGTCGAAACGCAATTTCACGAAATTCACAGCCCCAGCAGCATTGAGGTGCTCTTTCTTAGATACGATGTAGTGTGTGGGTCAGAGATATATGTGGTTGGTGACAAAAGTGTCAGCAGTGACAACGGCTGATAAGAGCGCTTAGCTCGAAATCGAGGAGTCACTTAAGTTACCCAGACGTGCGGCGAGAAAAAACTTCCCATCCCGGTTGCGAGTCGTCGTTAGCACCGAGAACCAGACGACCGATCTGCCCTATTTCTTGAGATGTCTGAATTTATGGCAGTACAATGATTATTTGTCCTCTATTTCAATGCAACCAGTATATAAAATTATCCAACCGCTAAACTATCCCAAAATTAAAGCATGGTAGTTGATTACTCTAGCTGATAGTAAGCGGCTCGTTTTAGTTATCCGGAGTTTGTTCGGTCGCTGGACCATGCTGGTTCCTTGAAAATAGCAGCGCTATAGCAACTTTTGGGTGTCCCCCAAGAGGCCCATCGCGCGGCGAAGGAAGAGACGCAGATGCGGCAAAGGACGAGTCGCAGCGCGTGCTGTGCGATATGAGACGTAGTATGGTACACTCTATTTAACCTGACGCCTAACCGCTACAGTATGCGCTGCGACTCGTCTGCGTCTCTTCCTTCGCCGCGCGATGGGCCCCTTGGGGGACACCCTAAACTTTCGTTAATAACATCGGTCCTTCAAAAGCATGCATGCTGTATAATACAAGAAGGGTCTCATCCAGTAAGGGGGGGGGGCATTGTGATGCAACGTCAAGTGGCTGCCCTCACCCCCCCACCCCCTAGACTGCCTTCACTCCCCCTGGCTCACGGGGTCCCGTACTTCGAGAAACCTGTGCGCCAGGGGGAGTGTAGGCAGTCTAGGGGGGTGGGGGGTGAGGGCAGCCACTTGATGCCCCCCTTACTGGATGAGACCCTACAAGAACCTCAGTCTTACTGGGTCCTACTTTGACTACGCGCCGTAGCGAGCTGAGCCAAACTGGCTTATTTATCTACCAGACTGGTCTCCCGGCAACTGCCGAAACCATCCGTGCCTGCGTAAGCTTCCACATCTTTCACTGTGTCCTCCACTTGTGACACCAACTCCTCGTAGAGGGGATCTGTATACAAAAAAATGTTTCACCCAGTAGAGGGTATCAGTCATTCAATGACGTTAAAATGACCCTAATTGGATCTTAGCTCTGTCGCCAGTTTGTTTACTCCATCTTCGCTTTCTCCTCCCTCCTTTCGCTCCTCTCCAGCTGCCACTGCAGCACCATCTGGAATGACCAACTGGTTGTTGCGGATGCTATCACAATCACGCCATTGCAAAACATTGATAGCTCAATCCTGTGAGCTACCGATTTGTTAGCGGTTTGTTTATCCCATGAGCTTCCTTCTCACTTCATTTTGCGGACGGACAGACGGACATACATACATACACACACATACAGACATACAAACCGACACACAAAGTTAGCGCTTTACATAATAGGATTTAGGATCCTTTCCCTCACTTCTATATCCCAGGAGAACCCAAACATTGATCCAGTGACGATAACGCTAATCACGTGCCATTAACCAATGAGTATGGCACCTGAGACGTGCGTTAGGGAAGGAAGAACGCGAAGCCGAGACTATTGACACTATTACACTCCTTGAGAGTGATACGATCTTTATGCATTTTTATTCGCAGTTAACCATAAGGCGGTTCACAGTAGCTATATGTATGTATGGGGAAAATCTCATGGTGACTTTTTGTTTCATAGTTAAGCTTACATTAGTCCTCTTTCCCCTTCATTTTACTCTTTTCCAGTGTTGGTGTTCTATGAGGAATTACAGCAGACAGTAGAGCAAACAAGGTTTCTCTATACGCATTTAGTCGTTCATGTCTTTGGGAGGGAGGGGGGACATTCAAAACAGGCCGATGGTAGGTGAGACTAGGACTAAGCCCAGCAAAGGGGAGAAACGCCAGGGAGAACACAAATTGCTCACATGCTCCCCCAGGATCCCTTCCCCTCCCTAGGCTTAGTCCCAAGCACAGTAATTGGCTCCCTCACATGGATGTCCCGCCCGCCCTAAGGACATGAGCGCCCGCATTTGTTTTCTGCCAAAAAATTTTGCTCAGCTTTCCATTTTCGTGATTAAATTTTTGACTATCCTCAAGTTCGTTAGAGTTGTATCATAGGATGAACAGGCTTGGCTGTTGTTTGGCTCCTCATCGCTGAGTCCCGTGGCACTGGCCTATCTCGGTAATCCTTCAGATGCGCGCCTTTTCTTAGAAGTGGATGACCCTTAATTGGTACTATACCTTCAATATCTATTCTGACTTATGGTTAGGTGAACAGATGTTGGGCGTGACTTCAGCATGTATTCGCCTATAGTTAGTCCCTCACCAGCATCCTATTTCTATCCATTATCGAGTCAACCACTATAGATTTTTTACACATTTTTATGAGAGGTACTAATACTCTCAAAAACCCTATAAATACTTTTGTCTGATCTGAGATTCCACCTTCCGAATCTTAATGTTGCCAGCAATAGCTCTCTCACGGATATAATGATTACGCTCTAATACAACCTTGTGATTTTTTGTAGAGCACAGCAGAGTGGGTCCCTTCATGGTCAGGGGTGGACCTTGAATTCCCGAAGTTTCGCTCGGCGAAAAGCGGAAAATACGCGTTTTATCTGAGCGACCCACCCGCCAAGTACGACCGTGGCCTTGAGACGCATGCATAGCGGTGAGGTCGTAACGATCGCACAGCATTAGGTACCCTCGCCTTCAAATGACCAGAAATTGTGCAATTGCAGAAATTGACGTGGCATTGGCACACGTGGCTAAATTCTCGATGAAAAGGTGACATCACGTGTGCTCAAAGATGTTCTTGAATCGATGCCACGTCAATTTCTGCAATTGCACAATTTCTGGTCATTTGAAGGCGAGGGTACATATCGGTCGTCGATGGGACACCTGCGATCGTCACAGTCGTAGCGATCGGAACGATCCCGTGTGTCGCGCGATCGATACGTATCTACTACTCCACACTCGAACAATGAGAATTTCGAAATGCCGTGCGCCCTTACGGGGCTACCTGAACTTTCGCTATGTTCTCTTCAGAATTCAGAGCGTAGACGGTTAGAGGGCATCGCCTATAGCAGTTTCTAACGATGTCAAGCGGAAAGTGCCTGAGCCGGGGGAATGAAGCAATTCAGGGGGAGGGGAGAGGGGTGCGTGAGCATCCTTCGTAAGTCCGGGTCTGCGAGTTCTAGTCTCTAGTCATGAGGAGCACTTCAAGCGAGGAAGCGCGGTGATGGTGGAACTCCAATGCTCTTCGAAGTACCAATTTCATGTTGTAGACTCCAATTTGGCACGGTTTACGGACTACTTGATTTTTCCTCAATGGTCCTGTCGCGAATGGCTAGAGCACAGACCCTCAGAGAACGGGTGAATACCCTGGGACTGAGCCTTGGAGAAAAGAGGGATCCGCGGGAGGCCGGACGCATAGTCGGTACGGACGACAGCAACGACAGCAAGACTTTCGAAATACGATCACGCGCAGTCACGTGTTGTCTGGGTTAGCATTGGGTGACCGCGTCGCCTTCCATTTGCAACCGCGGTTTATGCGACACTTGCGGTCGTTGCTGTCGGACGACCGACTATGCGTGCGGCCGGAGAGCGCAGAGGCGGTTCAAAGGACTGAGCTCAAGTAGTCCATCAACCTGCACCCTTACAAAATGTGGTAAGCGCAGTTCCAACCGAGTCTATGAAGTAGTAGTCATGTAATTGTAGACCGTAACTAACCAGGGAAGGCATTCAACTTCCCATGGAACTTTGAATGAGACCCAGATATATCGATAGAGCTTCAAACGCTGATTACAAATATGGAAACTAAAACTGCAAAATGAACCTGCCAAGGAAGTTGTGAGCAGTCAAAGTTGGCTAAAGTAAAGCGTTACATATGAACCGTGCTGGATCCCGGGCTTTCAGAATCGTCGTGGAGTAGTGGTAGTGCCCTCGCTCTTACCCGAAAGGTCACCCCGTTGGAATGCACATTTCGAGAGCACTAGGGTCTATTCCAGTTAGGGGGGCATCATGATGCAGTTTCTCGGCGAGCTAATGTAAACTCGAACATTCCAGCTTCTCACGCATGTCAAGTGACTGCCCTCACCCCCCACCCCCCCCCCCTAGGCTGGCTACACTCCCCCTGGCTCAGAGTTACCGTAGCTTTTTGGGAGTCACCGCACCATGATGCCCCCCTAACTGGAATAGACCCGAGCACTGTCACTATTCCACAGCGAGTTTGAAAGCCCGGAGGCTAGCACGGTCATACGCTTTACTTCCAGCCAACTTTGACTGCTCACAACTTCCTTGGCAGGTTCATTTTGCAGTTTTAGTTTCCATATTTGTAATCAGCGTTTGAAGCTCTATCGATATATCTGGGTCTCAATTCAAAGTTCCATGGGAAGTTGAATGCCTTTCCGTAACTTGGGAAATAATTGACTTGAATGTGCTCCAATGACAAAAACGTGTCCCAATTAGAATGAGTTTCTAGAGGAAGAAATATTCTAGCTTTTTTTCGGGTAAGCACTGGTTCACAGATGTAAGCGCTAGCAAGTGGGAACAGACCCGGGGCAGTACTGCTTTCATCTTTTTGATTCGCAGTTAATAACATCATCGACTAATCATTTCGTGTTCTAGCATGGCAGCGTCAAAATCTCCGGCCCACAGCACTGGGGCAGCCGTTGTTCCTTTGATTATACCCAAAACACAGACTGCCGTACCACCAGATAACAGCTCATCGGTCAATATTTTCCGAATGATCCGTGAGTTTGCTCAGTCAGTTTGTTATTTCGTTTGTATTGCATAGCTTTCACTTCCAAGGAATTTGCTGTTAAATATGATGTTGTGCGTTTATTGGTGGTGACATAACATCAAGAACTGTAGAAGGTCGACGACTTTTCCAGAATTTCTAGTGCATTGCCGCTCTTACTGCATGTATGTTATGAATCAATTGGGAAGACATATGTGTTGTTCCTGAAAGGGAATTGATAATTTGCTAATATTTTGGCAAAAAAAAACGCAAACGAAAACTGAAACATGAACACACTCTGTGGCTCAATAACAGACTGCATTGGGTTTTAGCAGGAGTGGTTGATAATGCAATGAAAACTTTACGGAAGACAACACTTGGAAAAACAGCCAGACACATCAGTCTTAACTAGTTTTTCAAGATTTTAAATGCAAATAATAAGTTGCTCTTTCCATCTTTCAAAGGTATGGCTGTTTATTCGTGTAGTCGCAAGCTCTTTTAACGGGTTGTGAAGGCTTATGTCGAAATCGTGCGATTCTTACTTTCGATTCGCGCGATTCGCTAGCGTCCGCGGTCGCGTTGCGGTACCAGCCAATTGAGTGATTCACTGGCCGCGACGCGACCGCAGACGCTAGCGAATCGCGCGATTCGCAAAGTCTGACATCGGCCTTAAAATCTGCAATCTACGCAGCAGTCGTAAGTGGCGTAAAAGTTAGGCAAGGAGCCACTTGTACTGTTGCTCTGCTACTGTATTACTATTACTCTCTAATCAATTGCTGTGACCATCTTATTATCATCGTCAAGTGAGACCTTGATAACGGCTGATCTAACGTTTAAACAGGTTTTAGTAAGCGATGGTCAACGTACAAAGCCAGCTCAACCGGTTATAGACTTGGAGGCCGATGTTCCCATAATAAGGGAACAGGTCGTAACTGAAGGCCCTGCTGCCAAGAAGAGAAAGTATGTTCATTAGCTTCAGTTTCGTCTTCTTTTTTATCCGTGCCTGTTTTCCCACCTTTTTTTCTTTTTGTTGTCATTAAGCAGCCTTTTTTTTACCAACATTTCAATCAGAGAGCTCAAGGAAGAAGGTGAAGTGACCGACGATAGCAGCGAAAGCATGTCAGTTATTTGCATCGATGATGAAAATAGCTCCGCTGAAGCTAGTGAGTTAGCATATCCTTTTTAAATGTACGGGAGCTCATTCGCAGTCTGCTCTTTTTCTTCGAATATCGCAAAACGGCCCTCTTTCTGGTTCAAAACTTGTTTATTTCTTTTGGAAGGTTTATGGCCAATTCAAAGCTATTTTGGGAAAGGTACTAGCAGTATTATTAGTGGCTAGTGTGCCTCATACCAAAACCAATTCCCTCCCATTACTACTGAAGCATTTTGGAGGAATTCTCAAGATACTTCGTGCACCATACTTCTGCCGTTCTTGAATTCTTAACATTGTGTGAAGTCCACCACTTCTGTGGACTTCGAGACATTACAAATACAGTTAGCTACTGTCGATCCTGGAAAAGGTTTCATTAGTATCGGATCAAGCTTACGCTAGGAAATGGTCGCTCGACATACCCGTCTGACTCATTATTGCAGAAAAACAATATTCCTTCAATAGATTAGGTTGTGGCCGTAAGTTCTGATATGAACTTATGGCCTTCATTACACCCCTCGCTTTGTGGATCTCTGGAAGCCTGTGGTTCTGTGTTGCGGTCGAAGCCGCTGTGAAAGCGGTTCTGGATTTTCAACATACGTGTTTCATTTGCTTTTTATTCTAGCCAAGGCCGGTTCTCCCCAATCGGTCGGCAAGCAAATGGTCGATGTGACTATTGGGGAAGATCCTGCGCAAAACAAACTGCCCACACTTCGTGACGTTCTCAGTAGGTTACGCTTTTCATGAGGCTTTTTAAATGTTCAGGGAAGTGTTTCTCTCATGTTCTGGGGTCAGCTCAAGAAAACTAGTTGCTTTTTTTTAAAGATAACATCCGTCGCAGTTTCTTTGTGGTTTTTTGCCCGAGTTTCTGAAAATAGCAGATATTATTCAGAACTGCTTTTATTCCTGAAATATACCTCGATCTTCTAGGTAGTCTCTGCAATTCTAACTTGCATGGTGACCTTGAAGAAGGAGAACTAGAGGAAGAAGAATCAGTGGTCGATCTTACGGAAGGTTTGTTGTTCAAGAAAATTTTTCAATGCTGTGTTATACTTCTGTGATTCCATGGGAACGGCTAGCTGTGTGGCGCTTCATTGATGGGATGAAACTTGGAGGTCCCACATAACTCTCATTTATGCTGTTCTCTGAAGACCACTACCGAACGAATATTCTCACATTTACAGAGGATCTGAGTCTGACGCTACGATCGCAGGTGGAAGCCGAAGTCATCGATCTCACAATGGAAAAAGGTGAGTGATAATTGTATATTTTTTTCTTTGATCGCTGCTACACCGTCATCAACTTGCATAGGAACTATGCATCAAAAGTGCGCAATGTGTAAATAATTGAATGTTTAAATGTGCAAGCACATGTTTCCATGTTTGACTTTTTGTTGCGCTACATATACTATGGTTTAGAGAACTCTGACTCGGGTGGTGATGTGGTGTGTTTGGAAGATTTAACACTCATAGAAGAAGCGGAAGTTACAGTAATAAAAGCTGAAGAGGTGATTGATGTTCTTGTAATGGCTTTTTATCTGTAGTACTCTATGCATGTTCCAAGCTCTGTTTTTCCCATGTAATTAGCGTTATACGACGGCGATGCTGCCTTAGTGCTGACTGATCACGTCACTTGAACATGAAACATAAACTGCCTATTCTAACTTCCTTTCTGATTCAGTTTTTTTGGCATTGCAATGTTCCGCATAACTGTTGAAATACGTAGGGAGGTACAATGAGAGTTCTTTCTTTGAACTTTTGCATCTACGTGGTCCATGCGTTTTGATGATTGCATCGGAAATGCTGAGCGCCACCTGTCAAGACAAGGGCATGTTGTTGAGTCTCTGTTTTGTCTGCATCATGCATGTTGTGCAGCAGTGATGACAATACCTGGCGCTTCTTTGATCATGCGCGTAATGGTCCAACATTTTTCCTCAGACGTCATTTTTTATTCTCTCTTCAGGTGCTTCAAAATGGTATTAATTACGTATGAGTATAACTGTGATCCTTTCCCACGGGATAACGCAAGCAGGAAGTGTGTAGTGTGAGGGTGTATCCTGCTAGTTTTCCATGAATAAATCGTTTTCGTGAAGCGATTGGGCGCTATCGCAATTTACGGGGGCGTGCTCTAGGACTCAAAGAATAAAAAGGATAAAGCATTTGCCGTTGATCAATCCCTTTTTGGGATGCGGCACGCATTCTACTTCCATTTGTACATTCGTAGTGGCGTTTGAATGCGATGTGGCCTATACAATGACTTGCGGGGGCCAGCCGATGTACAAGTCAGTGTTTTTATCCTCCCAGACAAGTCTGGTACCAATTAACCGACCCCGGAGGGATGGAAGGCTTGGTTGGCCCGGGCGACTCACGACCCAGGATTTGATCCCCGGACCGCTCGCGTGGTAAGCGTGCCACTTGCCACTACACCACTTCCGCCCCTCAGCCCAGGAGGGGTCAGCAACTCCGGGGAAGTGATAAGGTCTCACGCACCCTGGAGTCTCTTCTCCCCGCATGAGGCTTAACTCTCTTTCATTAAAAGGGACATGTTTAACGCGCTTTTGAATGCATTGCCACCATAATGCCCAGTATGTTGAGATAGCACCAGCTCTTGTTTGCAGTAGATGTGGCGATAACAGAATTAGGATACATATCATTCACTTTCATGGCCATTTTTTCGGACGAGCGGTGGTCTCCTTTATTCTAACTAATCAGGTCGTGACTACTATGTGTTGAATTTATGTTAAATCAATTTTCCGACAACATAAGTCATTGAATTTCAGACTGACAAGCGTAAAAGGCGATCCAAGAAACGGATGTCTTTCAGAGCATCGGTAGGTCCATCATTGAAGTAGATTTTTTTTGAGATTCAACGTAATCTTGATGTATTCTGGAAGTGTGGTTACTGTAGAGCGGTGACTCCTTAATCAAGCGACATTTCCATTTCCATTTATGGTTGAATTATTTCTTTAATTTGCTAGATTTAAGACGTGTGCTGATATACAACGAAAACCATCCAAGGATGATGCCCTTTCCAAAGCAACTATAGAATTTAGTGGTATCCCAGTTCGGTATTGGGAAACATTCAAGGTAAGACCCTTGCGTTCTCGAGTTCCAGAGGTTTTGGTAGATTTTTCCTTTTTTCCTTAATGCCTGTGTCTGCATCCGAAATATCGTTCAGGCGGCTCCAGTTCCTTCGAGCAGTAATACAGAGTTTCGTGTGTGTTGCTATAATGTTTTGTGTCAACTGACTACTTTAAAAACGATGTACCTCTATGGACATTTAAGGTTTGATAATTTCTGGAATATCGTTGTTTTACAGTTGAGATTTGATGGAAATCATTCCCTTCCATGAGTTTGAAATATTGCTTGTCTTATTCTCTAGAATTGCTTGGATTATCACTTCATGGAGAGCTATCAGTTTCCGAAATGGTGGTTGCTTTCATGGCTGATTCTTATTCACCATTCACAAAACTTTTCCCAAAACAACAAACACAAGTCAAAATCAATTGCTAAAGCTTTCAGCCTCGCGGTCATTGCCGATATCGGCTAACCGGCTCAACACGTTATACGTGTGAGTGCTGAAAGCTATGGTACGTATACCATGAAAAGCTGAGTTGGAATGAAATGGTGCCCCGGTAGCGTAACTGGTAGCGCACTTGCCCGGAAAGCGAGAGGTGCGGGTTCTAGTCCCGCCTGGGGCGAAAGTTTTGTTCACAACCCAGCATTCTTGAGAAACCTTTTCTAAGCTGTGCGGAAGATGTAGGCGTATCTGTAAGCTTAATACTGCCACACGTTCATCGCCTTCAGTTTCCTCCCGTTAGCGCGCCCTACTCTGTAAGCTTTTGTGAAACTTAAGGACCCATGGAACTTCAGATTTCTCAACTGACGCATACCTCGGTTCATTTTGCCTATTCCTCTGGTATGCTTGGCGTTCATGTCGTTTGGGGGGGGGGAATTCAATTGGGTAAGCTACTCACTTTACCCGGACTAAGCTTAACACGTTGACGACAGCGTGACGCGGTAACGCGTCCCACTTTGCGCACCTCGTGGGACATTGTGACGCGGTAACGCGTCCCACCCAAGTCATCCCTTTTTCTTGCGCTTGTGCGACTTATTCCTAAGGTCTTTGTACTCATTCTATAGGTCATACATTAGCATACTTAAAAACCACATGGCTCACAGAAAGGCCAAATATTCTTTAGTTTGGCAGAGGTTTTCCAGACCTTACGGATATGTCTGTTCAGTTCATTCCTCGTTTTCTTTTCAATAACGTAGACATGTTGATAAAAAGGAATAACAGAAGTGAATACAAACCTATTCGTATGGGAAGATATGTGTTTTTACTGAAACAACCACGTCCAAATTAATTTTGGAACCACTAAAGGGAAATTAAGTAAAATTTCCCTTTTCATGGCCTTAACACGTCATTTCGGTCAAACTTCCATTACTGTAACTCCTGATAAGCTAGACAGATCGAACATCATTGAAAACATTTCATCGCATCTAAGTATTGCGGATTTAAAGCTTAAAAGCTTAAAGCTGGAAAAAGTGAAAATGAAAGTATTGCGGATTTACAACTTAAAATCCATGGATTTGGTGTGCGGCGGCTGCGCTCGCAAAATCGCTCTTGTCCCACGCGGTGCAAAAGCACAAAACGCGCGATGTCGTCAACGTGTTAAGGAGGGGCAAGATTCTGGAGAGCATGTGAGCGATTTTTGTTCTCGCTGATGTGCCTTACCTCTCTTTGGCTTAGTCCAAGTACCACTTGCCGTGGTTGAGTGCCTTATTTCACATGTCCTCCCAATGACATGAGCGCCGTATTCCTCATGTGAATACCTATATGGCCTCTGAAAACACGTTTTCAATCAGTGAGACTAGCCGCTGCATCTACCAATGTTAGTGGTGGAAGTTATTGAGTGAAGATAACTGTAGTATCCATGAGCCGTATGCTATCTTTTTATGCTTCTCCGAAGCTAAGTGATGCAAGTTTCCTTTAGATTTATTTGATATGTAGTTTCTTCATTTTCAATGCATGTTTACTTTCAACCTACATACATATATTTAATGTGGGCCTTTTATCAGGGTAATCCCAGTTGGGAAGACAGAGAAAGTTC
>MU869489.1:6878-26613 GCA_036418205.1 Ostertagia ostertagi | reverse complement strand
TTTGCTCGGTTTACGGACTACTTGAACTTTCTTCCTATGGTCCTGCCACGAATGGCGGAGAGCACAGACGATTAGAGAACGGCGCCTGGCTCGGCTCCAAATCCCAAGGAAGGAGGTGAGAGCCTAGGACTAAGCCTTGTAAGGGGGAGGGACTCCGAGGTGGGTGAGCCAATTACAGTGTGGCAAAAGTTTGAATGTGTGAGATCACAGTGGTCATGAGCCGCTGATAAGGCGACGAGGCGCAGAAAAAAAGCGTGGAGCCAAAAGCAGCCGCCCTGAAGCAGCCAAAAGGGCCGAGGCAAAGTCGTCCGTCCACCTGCCCTGACTGCGCATCGCGCCGCTGGACCCCCCCCCCCTACAGATCAGTGGTCGATTTTCAGCTGTGACTGGCTACCGCCGGCACGTCCGTCTTCACAGGTCTCCGGCAGGGTCAGCCGCAATTTTGGAGGAAAAAGTAGGCGGGGTTGAGTGGGTTGAGTGGTACCAGAAATGTGGGTCGAGGTGGTTGAGGTGTCGAAAAGGGGGTCGTATCAAGTCCACCTTGGGAGACGGGGGTCGCCAAGTCTACCTTGGGGGAGGGGGGTCGTAAAAATTTTGAAAAAGTAACAACGATAGGACCGACCCTGGTCTCCGGACATCTGTCAACCGTGAGGCTAGGCAATTCAGCGTTTTGTTGTGCTGTCTGGGAGCTCTCACACAAGCGCACTATTACAGAATCTCCGCTTTCTTTACCTCCTTAGTCCCACTACCACAAAGAACGTCTGCTTTTCCTTCTACACTCTCACCCCCTGGTTGACAGAAGCCTTGTAACCGTCTTCACAGGGCAATGCAAGTAGGTTGCCTCAGGGCGACGAGGGAACGTCACCCTCCGAGCGTGGGGTGACTAGTGCCCGCCATGAGCCGACCATCTCTCCTCTGCTCCCTTCCAAAAGCATTCTATTGGGTTGGAGCATAATATCGTAGCGTTTTTCTTTTCGAGCTACGAATTCAGTGAATACAAGTATTACCCAGGAAATCACATATATCATTTGAAAGTACTTCTTCTGCTCTACAATACCATGTTTGGCATTTTCTTCTATACTGTAAGTGTACTCAGATATGGCGCTTAGAAGTTGGAGAATCAAGGTGGGCGAAAATCTATATAGAGAAAAAAGCTGCCAAAATAGGAGTTTTTCGGAATCCATCGTCATCATCGAACCTTACTCCAGTCGACCCTTAATTTCAAATCATATTCACGTCGTACAAATTGAGAATAATGAGGATTCTAAAAACGGGCTCAGTACCCTTTTTTGATTTCTAAACCCGGTAATTTCTTGCGAAATGGAACCAAAGTCGTAAATGAGAAGAACATCACTGATCAGTTTTATGCTTGGCTTTGCTTTTGGGTTTTGCTTTAAACGTTTTTGCCGAATGCGAGCGCTACGATATTATGCTCCGACCCAATAGCTTATGGCCCCTATCGGGACACTGTCGGCCGTATGGAGCCCTAGTCAAGATGAGGGCATAGTAGTAGACAAGTGCTCCTTTTCCTCTGGTCTTTGTGCAAGGGAGCACTTCTGTGGGTTTGCTGACATCACATTTGAAACAATATGTGAACTACTTAATTGATGTGTTCTTTTGATAAGGACCGCTGAGTGTCCCACACGTTCTGCGCATCTCTCTAATTTTTCGCGGTTAGTCATCCATAACGGAGCTCCTGCATTCTTGGGCCTAAGCGAAGTTGTTTATTCCCCTGGTTCAGGGCTGCCTCTTTTTGCCATCACGCCGAAATGCGAGAGCTTCTCAGAAGAACTTCAGTAAATGGGCACTTATCGGAAGTAGCTTTAAATGAGTCGATCGCATGTCATGAGTGCTCTTATTCTTATATTGAGTATGGAGCACAATGGAGTGCTTCCCCTATCTTGACCCCCATTTTCACCCATCCGCTACGGCTGCATGGGTGCGCAGGCAAGGTGTCGTGGTTTCGATGGACCTTCAGGGCCCAAAAGCCAGGAGCAGACGGTTCAGCGCATGGTACACCAGCGCTCTTTCCACGACGGGTTCCTATCCGCAATTCCGAATTACCAGCCATTGTGCTGTTCTGCAGTTGCTATTATAATGTTAAATCTCAGTACTTTTAGGTCAAGTACTTCGATTACGTTGTAAGAAGACTGGTCAGGAATTGATATATGCTAACACTCATTTGATATTTAACTCGGCACGAGGTGACATCAAAATTGGTCAGCTTGCCATGCTCTTCGCCAACGTCATTGATGTGGGTTTATATCCATCTGTGATTGTTTTCTTCCATTTTTTTTTACCAATTTCTAACACGTGTCTAAAGCTACTCGTGGACCTGAGGTTCACGCAGCGAGAATGGTTTTGCGCTGCGAAACGCGAAAAGGTCGCTTTCTGTCCTAGTGAACCACACCTGTGAGCAAGAAGGGCCCCCAAACGCTGGAGGCGCGACACTGTGGTGACTCAATAAGTGCAAGGCATCGGTGCGAAGGCCTTGCCTTGTGTGCTGCCGTGCTGCCATCCTTAGATGGCTTTATACTTTGCGCCGGTGCGGTCCGTGCGGACGGTGCGGAGAGAGTGAAGAGCGTCAACACGCGCACTGGCGCATGACGCGTACTTGGCGTACAGTCGGTAGCTTCCGATCGATAATCTCAATTTCGATGCATCCTTTCCATTTTTCCAATGTTTTGTGTGCTGTCTTGCTTTCGCTCGTGTTTTTTTTTTGCTTAAAACTTTTTCTATGACATAGTGTCTTTGCTCGCTGAAGGGCTCACCTGGGCCTTACCACCCGTTCATGTGCAAGTGCATAACGCCACTTTCAGGGACAGCTGAAAATATTGATTAGGACAAAAAGGAAGTCTAAGCCAAAAAAACACGAATGAAAGCAAGACGGCACACAAAACATCAAAAAACAAAGAGGAAAACATATTGAGACTGAAATTATCGATCGAAAGCTACCGACTGTACGCCAAGTACGCGTCATGCGCCAGTGCGCGTATTGACGCTCTTACTCTCTCTGCACCCCTGCATCTCCGCACGGACCGCACCAACCGCAGCGGCAATGTTTGAAAGCAGTCCTATCATTTGCGGCGTACGTGGTGTTTGTGTCCTCTCGCGTACGACATACTCTCTCGTGTTTTCCCTCTCCTCGCAGCGCTGTGTCTCTCTGTCATACCACGGTCAAGTTCACGACCGAGTTTAGTGTTTTCTATGGTGTTTTTTTGCCTTGTTCTTCCTACTAATTTTCGAACAAATAACACAGCAATTCGATCCGACTCGTCCCTTTAAGAAAGGAAAAGGACAAGGATTTTGGATGCTCTAATTATGTCAATCACAACATTTTACAATATGAGTTCCAGCAAGAATAAAAAAAACAAGTGCTCATCAATCGTGTTATTCGGGTTAGCCGATTGCGTGGTTATGGCTACTGAACACAACTGTCATTTAATGTGCTAACAACATGGGTAGTGCCTTACGTGTGTCTCAAGTAGTACTAGTGGAAATTTTAGCACCTAATTAGTGCTGCGTCGCGACTAGGTGCGAAGTGACCTCAAATTTTGGCACCTAATTAGTGCTGCCTCGCGACTAGGCGCCAGCTATCTGTGGGCGAGACGCGCCGTACATGTATTAGTAATGTGTAAAAGATTAGCGAACAACGATTTTCGAAGGAGGAAGGATTCCGTTCTTAGTTTTTGATCTTCTGGCTCCTGTAACAGATCAATTTATGAAAAGAACTGAATTCACATGTTTCTGAAAGTTAATGACTACCGCTTGGCTGGCTAATCAAAAGAAGCCATGACCTCTCACACCCTCACATACGACTTAGTAAAGCTGGCCAATTTTCACACCTTCGTGAGCCTCTCCGAAGCCCTTCCGTCAGCATCTTCGTCCTCATAATTCGTATGTCCAGCCCCACCTTAAATTGTTCCTGCCGACAGGGTCAACCCTATCGTTGGTACTTTTTGGAAATTTTTACCCCCCCCCCTTCATGGGCGAATTGATACGACCCCCCCCCTTGTGTGTAATACTTAATAAATACTGTGTAATACTACAATTCATGCACACATTTTTATTTTTCTACTCTTCTTCAACACAGAGCACCTACAGCGTAGGTGCGACTACAACTACAACTACGTCCAAGCTCCGCCAAAGGCTGGTTTGCTTACCTCAGGACTAAGCCTTGAAGAGAGGACGGATCTCTCAGGTCCGTCCTCTCTTGGAGGCTCCAAGGCTTGGTTCTGACAAGGGAAGGATACCAAGTCGAAGTGGCCATCCGTAATGAAACCTATACTCAGAGATGTATTTTCGGACGCTGATCTCAAATCCGCTCTCCAAATCTGCGAAACGATTCTCTGAAAAAAGTTACGGGGGTTGTTTCAAATGAATGTTCATTACAAGAGGCGCCTTCAATGGAGGGCTGTCAGTGGTAGTGGTGGCCTCTCATGCTGAGACTATGGTTCGGTTCTTGGTGAAGTCCAAATTTTTGCTTTTATCAATTATGCCTGTTTTCAGCCCAAAAGAACCTTTAGTGTGGAAATTAACACAATGTACAAACGCAGTCACTTGTTTGGAGGGCTCACTTCAAGCATAAATCGCTTTCTTCACGAAGTTTTCGATCAATTATTCTACAGGTGTCGAGATGTTGCCACGTCACCAGAGATGACGTCATTGCTCATAAATTGTTGAAATCGCCCACTAAGACGAAGCAGAATGGTCAATCATACAAAGAAAACTGTGAAGCGTATGCTTGGATTGGGCCCTCAAACAAGTGACTGCTTTGTACATTGTGTTAATTTCCACACTAAAGGTTCTTTTGGGGCTGAAAACAGGCATAATTGATAAAAGCAAAAATTTGGACTTCACCAAGAACCGAACCATAGTCTCACCAGCATGAGGCGCCGCACTTCATTGAAGGCGCCTCTTGTAATGAACATTCATTTGAAACAACCCCCGTAACTTTTTTCAGAGAATCGTTTCGCAGATTTGGAGAGTGGATTTGAGATCAGCGTCCGAAAATACATCTCTGAGTATAGGTTTCATTACGGATGGCCACTTCGACTTGGTATCCTTCCCTTGAAGAAGCATCAAGATGAGACGGGCCGATGGAACTTGGGCGCTCATCCGATGAGGAGGAGGGGGGGGCTATGTGATGCAAGTTCAAGTGGAAATGAAAAGAAATGGAAACGCGCATTGATCGCGTTTGAAATGTGGTGGATCGCGCCCTGGGAACGGTCGTGGCAATGGGGCGCGTTTGCTGATCGATTATTGGTGACGAATGGGATATTGAAATGTAAACAAATTTTTTCTTCTTAAATTTTCAGGTTCCTCGACCGAGGCTAATCCTTCTTATGTAGAGCGGATTTATTCTAAAACATTCTGGAATGAATAAGTAATTGATCAAGAAATGGAATTGCACTACAATTTTTACCTTCCACTTTCTAGCCCTATAACTTTCTTCGTATTCAAGGTTTTGCGGCGAAGTGATTTGATTTGAAAAATTCAAAATTATTTTCTCTCCATTCATATCTAAATTTTCTTTTAAAGCTAATTTAATAAAAATTTAGCACGTTGGAACTTTTTCCTGGTCAAACGCGACTTTTCAACCTTCACACGATCATAACTTCTCTCAAAGTTAGTCATTTGGGAAGCTGAACGCGCTATGAAAAACTAGAGGATTCGAGCTTTCTAACAAGTACCCTAACATTGCTGAAAGGTCAGTACTTCGAAAATTAGTCCCGTTGGGACTTTCTTGGGGGGTTCGCGGAACTATTTTTCTGAAACCGCGACTTTTCATCCTTTTAGCGATCATAACTTTGTTCAAACTGATTTATTTGGGAAGCTGAACACGGTATGAGAAACTAGAGGGTTCAAGCTTTCTAACAAGCACCCCAACATTCCTGAAAATTAGTACTTCGAAAATTAGTCCCGTTGGGACTTTCTTTTGAAGGGGCATTCTTCAAGTCATTTTCTTAAGAACGTGGGTTTTTCTAGGTTTCACAGGCCGCAACCTCCAGGGAAAACAATATCGTTTTGACCATAGGATGTGTTAGAATGCTTCGAGCACGTGCTTGCAGTGGCATACCCTGCTTCGGTGTGCGCCATGTCTCGGCCGCGCTTCTGATTCGCTGATTCGATTGAAAGGTCATTTAGAAGGAACCGGATTACAGATGCTCTACTATCAATTTTCTTGCGTAAACAAAGTGGTGGACCATGGTTTCTTAGGCAGTACTCCAGCTAAAAATTAGTTTCATATATGATTTCGTGGGTGGACACATGTCATGGTGCGCTTTTTTTTGAACGATGCTAAATGTCTTGCAGCTACTGTTTACCTTCCTCTATCATGTTCTTTCTGAAACATGCTTGTGTATGGGATGCATATTGAAGTCTTATTGAATTTGGAAGCAATTTCGAGATGCCGATCCGCCGACCAGCGAGATAGTACGACCCCCCCCCCCTCCAACCTAAACCAAGTACGACGCCCCCCCCCCCGTTGGTACTTGTACCAACGTAGGGTTGACCTCTCCCAACACCGTCGCCTTCATACTTCGTACTCGAAAGTCTCGTCCAACCGCAAAACGCCATACTACCTACGTATTCCGCTGATTCTTCACACTACAACTCTTCGGCTTTCTCCGTACGTGTCACCTCGGCTTCCTCGGTATCTGCCGCCCTCTACTGCCGCTGTCCTCAGCCCGGTACCATTCCACAACCATTAAAACCAGAACTATTTATAGGAGAAAGGCTTGCAAGTCGACTGGGAAAGCGTCACGTACTAGTCTACAGAATTCCTTGCACGCACATGCCTTCACATTCTCGAAATTAGTAACGAACAAGGGCGAAGAAGTCTTCCGCTGCATCCAGTGCAGAAAAGAAAGCAGGAGACGAGGTTTGGTGGGGGTAGAAGACACCATCAAGGTACAAGTTCGGATTCAATCCGAAGTTTGCTTTTTCAGAACGAATTGAACGAGTTGATAATAATAATAAATAGGTACATCAATATTTTCGATTTGTTCACAGGAGTCAGACTGTTAAAATCTAATAATAAATGAATAATCACATTTTATCTGAATCACCTTTCTCCCTTCGAAATCGTTGTTCGCCTAATCTTTTGCACCATTACTGGACATGTACGGCGCATCTCGCCCACAGAACACTAGCGCCTAGTCGCGAGGCAGCACTAATTAGGTGCTAAGATTTCCATTCGTACCACTTGATACAACCCGTTACGCGCGCTGTTTGCTTACCGTGCGCTATGTATTAGTCGAAATGCTGCATTGCGTTGGTGATCCCGAGTGGCTTTGGAGCGTTCAGGCCGTCAGGCCTTAATTTACATTCTTGAAGGCGTTCTCCTTCGGTTCTACGTTTTTCGATCTCTTCTAGGAATTGTCAAAATCATCATGTCCAGTGATTATCAACGGAGACCTCAATATCGAGCCTCTGTCCTACGTGTATACCTATATTAGCGAATCGAGGTAAGTTTCAGTGTTTCTAATACTTATATCAGAGATTTTCTCTTGGTTTTGTTCTCCTACTATTATTCGGTTCTGTTAAATGTTTCACTATTTAGCATCTTTTTGCGAGGTTTACCTCGTAATGAGCTGTCTGGCCAGGGAGCACACGGAGGACCATGCGTTCAAGCCGATAATATTTTACCGTCCGCAGCAAGGATTGGTCGAGACAGTATGTTCATTGACGAGAAAGGTGAGCCGCTTATTACTGTTTCAGTTTACTCCATGTTTTTTTTTTACGAAGAATGTGGTCGTAGGTAGAGCTGGCTGTCGAATTAGACGTCTTCCCTTTGATGGGTGTTCGACCATTGACTACAATTCGCTATACATATCTGTTTAATGGTGCACTCGAAAGTAACTTTTTTTCTGAAATGCGTACATTCGTGTTCATTAGCTCAGAAGCAAAGGGCTCAAATGGTTCCAAGATACTGCGCGATTGCTGACACCCGACACTTGTCACTAGTTGACTCTTTTTGCAACTCCTTTGTTCCATGAGTTTCCCATTTTATTGTTCTAGCTTAAAAGTGGAAGTTTTTTTTTGAAACTTCTGTGCGTTTCTTTTTGCTGATATGTGAAACTGTTGCACGTTCGTGTGACTTCCTTCAGAAAAAGAGTCGGATTAGGTTGGATCTGTAGGTAACTGGTGAAGCAGTGAAGTAGGTGTGTTCTGCCGTTGTCATTGCCAATTACTGATGAGTAACCAAGTAACTAGGTAGTTAACTGTGCAAAACGATTAATACCTAGTTTGTTTACATCTTGCTTCGAGCGGCGAGCGCAATCAATAAAGCATCAAATCAAGAAGGGGATTTCACTGAATAATTTGGTTTCTATGGAAAAAGTATTGCCAGACTGTTGTGTTGAAAAATAGAACCTAAAAACAGTACTTAACGCAACAGTCGCAGCAGGGTTTTTACCTTCGACACTAAGATGTGGAACGATGCGCTAGCCCTCAGTCAAGAACATAAGAAGTGTGACTGAACAAAAAACTCACCTTGGAAAGCCGCTAGGGAGTGAACGCTTCGAAGTGGGCGTGATTGAATCGGCCGAGGGGACTGCATAAAGTCGAGTAAAGGTGAATTAGTGTCCAGGTAGTATAACTGGTGGCCCACAGGTGTAACGAGAGGTTTTCGAATCCCACCTGGGCGAAGAGTCTTGCCCATAACTCAGCATTCTTGCGATAACTGAGTAATTCTTATGTGAAGTCCGCACTACGTTTTCCAAATGTCCTTGTTCACTGTAGTGTTAGTTTTTGAAAAAAAAAAACCTCCAACTTTGTCTGCAACATCGTATGATGAATTTTGAAAACGTATACATAGTGAGGTCGAAATATAAATCGGGCGGGGTACGTATCATTCTTTCATACTTCTTTGACCTATTATTTCCTATTCGAACAGTCCAACCTGTTTCCTTTCCACAAGATTACCCCCAAAATAACCAGTCGTTCTGCTGACTCCTTTTTCCCCATTGCCCGCCCCGCCCGATTGTGTTAAATATCACCAATCAATTTAGTTCCAGCTCCGAGAAAAGAAGTTGATAGCGATTATTTCACCCATCCGTTGCGACTGGCGTCTGTTTATCATCACTTCAATCAAAATGGAGAGGTTGCTTTCAATTCCATGAAAACGTTTTCTGTTCGCAGTTTGATCGTGTTTCTGTTGTACTAGTAAAATTGAACCTTTGTAAACAGTGGTGATGTTTCGAAGCGCATCACCCACAAAAGATAGTGAATAACTGCCTAATAATCAGTTAGTTTTCTTCCAGAAGGAAGTCTCTACGTATCACAAAGAAGTGGCTAATCCGGATTTTATATTCTACTCGATTGAGAAGAAGAAAACCATCAATTCGGTGAGTTCTTTTTTAATCGAATTGAAGTTTTCCCGCTCGAAGAACTCTTCCATTGTTAGTTGCACTTTTTTGCAGGCCACTCAAATTTACGAAGCCCCAGAACTTCGATTGCTTCGGAGATTAGGTTTACCGGGATTGACGATGCTGCAAGAATACGTTGGGGCCGTGGCCGAATCGTTATGTGCCGAGTGATCATATTCCACTGGTAGCTGATTTTATACTCACGAAAACGGGTTAGAAAGGCTTTCTCTACTCACGTTAGAACTTTAGCTGACCTCATCGATGCGCACTTCTTATACAACTTTCTGAAAATCACCAACTTCCTGTATTTGAGAAGGTTTTGTATGAGTAGGCACTGCGCAATTCGGTTCGGTTATTCCTAATTTGGGGTAGGTTGGTATGAGTGTTAAGCATTGGCTATGAGCAAGTTCGCATATTGAAGAAACTGCCATCGGTGGTAACTGAGTGAAGATGACTGATAGTAATCCTTATCGCTGTGCGAATGCATGCTCAATTTCTATACTTTACCATATAGTGAGACAGAAATTGATTGGGATTGTTTTCGGGTCTTGTTGTACACAGTGTTAATTTGCCAAGGAATTGAGAGTAGTTAATGTTCCAGCAGTGCAAGAATGACCATTTCTTTTTCGATGAGTGAATTGATTACTGTGATGTTTTCTTGTTTGCCTTACAGAACGTGATATAACATTTACATAATTTTGATTCGTTTAAACTCTTAACCATGTGTGTTTTCTATATATGAACGTTTTATTAATCTGATCAGTCTTCCTTTACTAGAGATGTAATAGTGTCGTGTTGTTATAGGATTTGTCATATAGTTGCCGTATAGAATTAATTCATTCATGCTCTTTGTACACTGAATATATCTGGATTGAAAAAAAAACATCACAAGAAAGTTGTGCTTGAGAAGGCTATTGATTCACAGCTATACTGGGTTATGAACAAACCAAGGTGGCACTCGAACCAGGGCCTCCCGCTAACTGATGTGCGCTTCAAGACGGGTCAGCAGTTAATAGACAAAAACAAGATATCGATTTAGTTTGTGATCACTTGATTTTCATGTCTGGCATCCCAATCTGTAGCGCTCTCCGCCTCATACTCTCCTCTCCGCATTTAGTCTCTCATTCCCCTAGCACAGCCGATTATGAAGGTTATTGAGCCCTGAACCTGAGCGTTTCCGACGGGTTCCTTTTCTTATTTTAAAGGCAAGATTCGAGCTTGAACTGATGAGGTAATTCTACTCAAATGTGATGTAGGGGTGGGAGGTGGACCGCCAGTGGAGAAAAAGGAAAAAAATCGTGAAATACACAGGAAATACGAGCCTTTTGCTCTACGTTGCGGAGAAGTTCAAAAGGCCGGCAGGGAGATGAGAGATAATGTGAGCGCGGAGAGCGGTAGAGAAGTCCGAGAAGAGAGAGCATAGCAGATCAACATTGCGACGCAGACAAAATATCGAGCGGTGGGCGGAGCGTGTCGCAACAGGTGGAGCGTGTCAAAGTCCTTGGCCCCTAGCGCCTTAGTGACGCATTTCGATGCGGGAACTTGGCGAGTCGCCTGCAGTTGCGTCCCATGCACTTCTAGCCACAAGGGCTTATTAGGTGGGTCTGAGCCCGAACTTTGCCTTTAACTGCAATCCTCAATTTCGCACCAATGCACTCGCACTGTTGTGCGAGAGCCCCACCAATGTGGTCCTGGGGCTTGCCTTAAAAAACAATTTCTAATGCTACCAAATTCACTCAATATTCGGTGTTGTCTTTGCAGTTGGAGCTGAAGCCTCACTGTAATTCGTTTTATAAGACATTCAATCCGTTTACAAAACCAGCACAAATCTTGAAGTATGGGTTTACAAATTCTCACTCAAAATCAATCCTCGGGATCAACCCGACTCTGGGAAGGATACTGCGAGGGAAGTAGTGGGGTCGCACAGGCGTAGATCATGCCAGCTTCATCGCACAGATTGCCCCTTTGCAACGCTTCCCACCCACATACGTATGAAGATTAGTGTGCTCAGTCGAACGGCGTGCTCTCGCGTGTTTTGTCTTCTTTGATCGCTCTATCTTGCCGTCGTTCCACATCCGACGTTAAAGCCCTTAACACATTCACGACGGCGCCCCTTTTCCACTTTTCGGTCGCGTGGGACGGACGCGATTTTGTGGGCGCCGCCGCCTCACCACACACCGCAGATTTTGTACTGTAAATGAACAAAAACATGAATGTCACAAAATAATTTCAGCAATGTTCAATGCGTAAAGATTATCCGAACACACCATACGGGCTGCCATCGTCCCAGGAACACATGCAGTTGGCAGCCCATATAAGGCCGTCGGCGTGAATGTGTTAATTTTAGCGTTTCCGATTGACTTCTCTTGTTCTCGTTTCCACTTTCTTATGCATTCAACAGCTCAGTCATTACTGAATGTTTGGTGACACTGGTCAGAATATTTCTATTTTAAAAGGGACTGAATGTTTTTTCCAATTGTGATTTCCAACTGACTAGCGCTCTACCGTAGCGCGCTCATAACTGCGCTCAGAAACGTCGGCCTCTGAAGACGACGATAGTCAAAAACTCAGGCTTTTGAAATAAATGCTTCACCAATTAACCTCATAAGGCACAAGTAACTTAACAGACTTATAAATTACAAGCCGAGGGTTGCAAAAAAAGAGAAGGTGGAGAATGCTATTTCCAATGGTTCCAAAACCACATCCATAAACCATGTCCCAACGCAGATTTACAAAGCCATAAAACAGCAAAGAGTTAATCCTGATAAACAGCTCATGAAAATCAAACAGAAAAAACGAGGTTGGCGTTGATGGATTGATTATGGATGAGCCATACATGCGATCCCAATGCGCAGTTGCGAATGCGTTTGAATGTGTACTCGGCCTTGACGTTGATGGTAATGTATGTTGTATGTCGTGTATGACGAATATACACAACCACATGCGAGGCGCATCCCTATTGGATCGATTACCACATACGCTGTAATCAATCACGAAGCTTCAGGCAACTAACTGTAAGATAGATTCAACTGGCGCCGGTGGAATACTGTTCCTTGAATCATGTGAGGGAAAAATTTGTTCAGGTTATAACCAGAGTCAACCCTGCGTTGCGCAGTTTCTCAACGGCCACGTTGCGCAGTTTCGCCCGATTAGACACGTTCTCTCGCGCGAACATTCACACTCGCATGCTCGAGCCGTCTGCGTCTCCGCCCATACAGCGTGCGTTGAGGATCTCTCAACGTGCCGTTGCGAACTGCGCAACGCCAGGGTTGACTTTGACCGCCCACGTCCGACGAAGCAAACCATCAAATCAACGATTGCTCAATACAGAAGGGCAGCGTACAATTTATAGAGCAGTTTTATTTCGCAAACGAGGCACAAATAAATAAATCGAAAGTAAGCTGATAGGCAACTCTAATCTATGATGCTGGTTTAGCGGTGTTATGGCGACGTGAAATTGAACGTTAGACACAACTTGCGACGCGCATTGCGCGTCGGAAACTGTCGGTAGCAGCATCGGACTTCTTGACTGACGCGCGTGTGGCGTCAGAACCATAATCAATTCATTTTTATACGTGCTGCCGCTGCCTTCGTCCTCAGTTTTTTGTATCATTCTATAGATTAGAGCACATTAGGCATAACTATAAACCACATAGCCGCCAGAGTTATCGAATCTGCCTTGATTTAGCAAAGATTTTCTAAACACACAGAATTTTCAATTCAATTCTTCTCCTTGTTTTCCTTCCACTGTCAAAAATACTCCAAGAGTTTCAAGATATTTAATCTGGTGGGAAAACTAAGGTGGAAATGCTTTTAAACTTCATTCGCAGTGAAAGTGAACGTTTTTCTGCTTCTCCATAGTCATACTGCGTTCTTCCAAACAAAATTCTACTGTTACTTATAGAGGTAACCTCCATGATTTCATCCTTGCCAAATGAACCCTATGAGATTCAAGTTGTTGTGCATTTTAAACAAAAAATAAGCGGAAGTAAGGTGAGGACGGCGCGCTCGCCAAATCGCTCCTGTCCCACGCGGTGCAAAATGCCAAAACACGCGATGTCGTCAACTTGTTAAATTACGGAAACATTACTTCGAAAATAGTTTCATGAAGACATGCAACAGCTAGGACTGCCTTAACCCATAACGGACGGCGTGCGCCACAAGGTGGCGCACGACTATTTCTTTTGTTTTTGGAATGTTTCTAGCAATCTTAATATACCCATATATACTCTCAGCAATGTGGAATAACATATCTTCCCAGGACCTGGACGGCTGGATTTTTGACAAACCTACAATAAATTTTACATACATTTTGTCTTAATTTACATAAGTTTACTATTTGATGGGTGGCTTACCCATGGTTCGCACGTCCCGAGACCCCTTCCCCTAAATATAGCCACATCCTTGCTCGGGGTTGTTGTTTCGCATTTTTCGATAATGTCACCTACAGCTTCCATTCATTCTTTGCACCCTAGTTTTAGAGCGGAAAGGCGGGCTACGAACTTGTCGTCAACGGAAATCTCTTCTTTTGGATGATGAGACTCCGACACCTACTTTAGCCCCGTCTTACCCTGCTGTTCACATAAGCCTACATAAACCCTACCCTGGGTGGCGGCGTGCGCCACATGGTGGCGCACGCGAAAATACACTGGCCGTCCGTTATGGGTTAAAAAGCGAGAAAAGTGTCGGGTGCAGACCATGCACCACAAGTGACGACGGCCTTCACAAAATGTTTTCTGCCAATGAAATGATTAGCCTGTTGCAGTTGTATTCTATCGATTGTCACTAATTACAACTATCATTTACCAGAAATCAGCTATCACTATGAACAACTTCTAACCAGATTTACTTGGAGGCCGTCGTCAGTTGTGGTGTTTGGTCTGCACCCGACACTTTCTCGCTTTTTGAAGGGAGGTTAGATTTGGAATCCATTTCAACAAGAAAAAAAGTTGATGCATTACAAATGCATTGTTATAAATTCACAATACACTATAACAATAAATACAATATTTTATTTCATAAAACATTCAAAACGGATCCGTTATGGCTGCATTGTAGATTAAGTCCATGTTTAAAATGATATGTCATTAGTGGCTGTGCCATCGTTTTCTGTGGTAATGAGGGCGGAGCTCTTTCCGTGGAAATTCTTTTAAGTGCTCTTAGCTTAACGCTCTTTGAATTTGTTGAGTACTTCTCGGAATAGACCTGATTTTTTCATTAATTCTTGATTTCGTGGGAAGAAAACATCTTGTACGGTTTGGAGAAACTTGGGCCACCTTGGCTCCCGTAGATGAGGTCTTGAACTGTTACAATATAGTAATTTATTTTTATCGCTATTGGTCCGTTGCGCCATTTATCTCCATAGTAGGATCACTCAATGGACTATTCCACCTTTCGAGATTTTAGCAGTGCTCACATATTTCACCTTTAGGAATGCTTGGAAGAGGTGATACCATTGAGACTTCAGCTGACTGGATTAGTCAGCTCATTTAGGCGTTCGATTTCTCCCTCATGTACTCATCAGTGATCACAGGCGGATCTTGTCGATCATACAGCATGAACGAGGCGAATGCAATCGTACACGCAATGAACACCCACATGATCAATTTCTCCATCATTCTGAAAATTGAATTAATTGGTTCATGAATTCAAGAAAAGTTAATTTGAAGTCGGACTTAAAGGCATTGTCCACGGGAGCGACGTTTCTGGCCAAGCACTAGCACAGTTTTGCGACTTATTGAGACAGGAGCGCGCGCTTGATGGCAGAATTGTGCACAAATAGGGGATTTATAGCTCTTCACCCCTGTCAGCAAGTCGTCAGAAGTCAAAGCAAGCTACCCTGGATAAATTAATGAAGAAGGTCATACCGAGGTTACTGGTCCGTAAGCGAGCTCCCAAAAAATAATTTACAAGTCCCACACTTTATTCTTGTGTTAATGGTTTCAGTGTCTCCCTGAATTATTGTATGATGCAAAGTACAGGGCACGAGGAGCAGATGGCAGAAGGGAGGGGGGGGGCGAAAGGTTTCATAAACGGTTAGAAAGCAATGAACGACGCTGATCTTGTACGACAGGGGTGTCGAATTCCGACTTTTGAACCTGGGTGGAAACGTTGGAAACTTAGAAGAGTTCTAATGGGGACAATCACAGATTTCGAATGCAGTGGAGTTGGGATTACAACGAAGTTCGTTGAGGTAGAGGACCAGCCGTGTTGAAACCTAAAGGTGAACCATTTTTACAAAGGCGCGGTTTGCAATTCTTTCGCTCCATGTGGCACGCCAACCGCATTCTTTTATCGCGAGTGAAATGGTTGCAACACAGAAGTAATTTGCAAGCGTGATTGACAACGCCAATCTATATTTCTGAAATTTCATCTGAGCGGAGATGATGAGTTGGCAAGAGGGGCTATCACCCGGAATGAATCGAATACCACGTCAATCCAATTTACGATCAACGCAAATGTTCAGATAGTCATGTATGGTTCTAGGAGAATGACAGGTTTCTATACAAAACACCATCGCGATAAATGATTTTATGAAAAGCCGCAGCGTCTGCGGTTTACTAGCCACGCTTTTCCCCTGGTTGTTAGGATGCCATACCATGAATCAATATACACATGTAAGTTATTAGAGACTTTGTTGACCACAGGTCGTCCAAGCCCAAGACATCTAGAAGAGTTTGCTCAGGGGGACTTATTTTTTATGTTCGAGAATGTAATGTATCTGGGCGAGATCTGACAGAACATGTGAGGCCAAAAAGCAAACCCTAGGATTAAACGGGGTGCAGTTGAAGAGCGTCAATTACTGCGAGGTGAATTGTGCGGAGTAGGCGGAATGTGATTAATAATAGCCAAAGAACATCGAAACGCGAAATTCAGGCTCAATTTTGCATCATGACATAACTGGAATATTGAGGCAAGCTGCCCTTCGCCCACTCTGGAGCAATGTGATACGCGCTAATCGTAATTGGCAAACAGGACACTTATTTACCGCTGTTACTGCCTACTCTCTCAAGAAACTGGCCGCGACTGAATCGAAAATTTCGTTGCCATGCAAGTGTTTGTGTGTGTTGTTGTGGAATTTTGCTAGAAACTTGCCTTCAGGGGTAATTTGACCCGTAGATCACGAATATAATACCGGTTTAGAGCGAAAACGCTTGGCGCCCGCGCCACAGGCGCCGGCGCTATCACAACAGTTTTGCGCGCGCTCGTAGCGCAGGCTACAGGTTCACTCGTAACAAACTGATGTGATAATCATATTCTACGGGTCAAAATACCTCTGAGGACAACTTTCCAGCGAATTTGGGGATCCGAGATGTTCTGGCGCCTTTTGGCGCCGGCGCTTCTGACGCGAGCGCCAGGCGTTCTAGCGGTAAACAAATGTGATATTCGTGTTCTACGGGTCGAATTACCCCCGAAGACAAGTTTCTGGCCAAATTCACAGTCAATGACCAATTTCGATAAAAATCCGGCTCAGTTCTCGAGGAGTGGGGCAGTAAAGGGTAAATAGTGCCTCGCAAACTGTTTCATGTCACCCAACGAACTCCAGTAGTTTAATTCCGCGCCGTTGACTTTATTTATGTTTCGCTGACTGGTTGTCTTAAAGAAACGATGAAAAATTTTCGCATCGGTGGATAACTTATGCCACACGGAGCAATTACTTGGCTGCAAGGAAGCGATGCGTGGCGCTTCCACGGCGAAAGGTGCTGTGGTTGCTGAGCAGGACCTCCGCAGCGCTCCGCCTCAAGCAGCGTTACGCCCACAAGTTTACTTGTTGATTTGGACGAGCTGCGGGACCAGCAGCGGAGCGCGAACATGGCAGTATTTCAATTGCTTCTAAAGGAGGAATTCACGATTAGAATGAAGGTCGAAGAAAGGGAAACTGACCTAGTTGAGGGACCCACGGACCTCCTGAGGGTGCGAACTGACGCGCAATTCGCATGGAAAAATTTGACCTCGGCGACCTATCATGCCTCAAAGCTGGCGGGTCCGGCGATCTCCGCCCACCGATCATCTGATCACTCGCCGTAGTTCAATACGTGGCGAGTGATTAGATAGCTGAGAGAGCGTAGTGTTGAAGAGGGCACAGCGATGAGAGTCGCATCAATGCTCGAATCAACGGGCAAGGAAGGGGTACCATTTCTCGGGTTCTGGGCCGTTTCTCATGGTTCTTCCTTCTTTCGTGTACCACTCACCATCCCTAGGTTAATTTGAAATGGGTTGCTTTTTCATCGTGAATTCGTCCTTTAAAGCAACTTTACATGGTACCATCAAATTCGTTGCGGTGAACTCGTTCATACGTCCTCTTTCTTAGCTGTTACCTGTTCACGAGTTGAAACCAATGGCCAAAAAAGAGGGTCCCGTTTTGTGTTTTCTTGACGGACTTTTCTGCTTTTTTTCGCTGCTGGGGTACCATTGAACACCACCACGTCACACTGAACCCTTCTTGAATTTCATCATAACCGTATTTTCTTGAAAAGAAGCGGTGCTGGTTGCAAATTTTAGAGGTGATTTCCTTCCGCAAGCTCCATCCAGGAGCAGAGTCAGCCCCTCAACTTTCCTCTGTTGTGTAATACGCATTGATCTGCGAGGATGAACACGAGCAGAAATCGTAAGGAATTCACTTTCGCAATGATCACCCCAAACAGGCACGCAGACCAGCGTGTTATCGTTATTCCCAATGGCTTCTTCACCACCCTTCATCAGAAATGTCGAATTCAACGTTTAGAAGGTGAAAAGGTAATAGGTTTCTACGAAAGAGATAGCCTTCCGTCTGAATCTCAATAACATACCTGGCCAGCATCTGCCATTCTCTCCGAATTCGTTTTACATGCTCCTGCATGAGCATTTCCTGCCTTATTGCTTGGACACCTTCCAGTACATCAATGACGATATTGTGTAGCACAGGATCGTTTATTTTACTCCCAGCTTCTTCGTCTTCTGTGTTGCTAATCAAACGAATTTTGTGATGCTGAAATACCACTGGGGAATGAGGTATTAGTTCTATGAATAAAAATTCGGTCCTTACCTTTGGCTCCTCCGTTTTGAGCAACTTCGTTTGAAAGGTTATGAAATTCTTGGCAAATGACTTCTTCAGCTCCGATAATTTATCCTAGAATCGTAATCTACAATTTCAACTAAAGCGAAACAAGCAAAGGAAATATTTCGTACTGGGTGCTAAACTAAGTTTTCTATTGAGAATCTTTATTGTCTCCTCTCCTCTTATTCATTTCTTCTTCTTTAGAGGCCGAAGATTCCACCAACGCGGAGCGCCAGCTCGCACCTTGGGTTAGTTATGACGTTGAAGCAAAATTTCCTATCAACTTCATAACTAACACAGGGTGTGAGCTAGAACTCCACATCTTAAAAATAATCACCACCTGAGGAAGAAGGAACGGTTATGTAAGGCCATACAGAGATCCATCTGGAAACATTGTTTAGCATAAGTACAAAACAGTTCGACTGAGAATGCCGAGGTTTCATAAAGGACGACAGGGAAGTTGCCAGAATTTTAACGCTTAGCAGATCTCCAGCTAAAATAGATAAATGATTTCTCATCCGAAGCACTCCGTTCCATTGAATCACTCCTTACTTCTTGCTCATCAGCGTGGCTTTGTCGAGATTGTCTTCCTGTTATCCTTCCCCACCGTTTGAATTTTACGTCAGATTGGCACCACACGCGGAGGCTGCGTGACGCTTTCTTTGACATATGAAATTAGCTGCAAAATCCACGGAATTTGCTCCGCCCAGGTAGGTGGCCTATCCACCATTAGCGTTTGACCTTCCCTCCATCACCAGCTCCTGTACACTTTTTTGGTGTCTCCAAATCTTCTCGAAACATCTTTGAGATTTCCGAAAAATCCCGCCCACCCAAGACATGCTCCGCCCACTGTGGACGGTCTCCGCTTTCTTTGAGTGTCTGGTACACCTTAAACATTGGTTCCCCCCAATTTATTTCTGCTTTTTAGATTAGCTCATAACAGATCTACGTTTTTTCAATAACACCGCCCGCTTAGTTAACGCTTTGCCAGCCAAAAGGAGTTCCTCTGAACGACAAAGCGAGCCACAAGTACCTATTTTTCCTCGTCTCTCAGCTGTTTGGTGCAGAATCAGAAAAACTTGAGTTGATATTCCCTATTTCGGTGCATCCTCTGCACACAGTAGAAGGGATTCCACCCGGTTCATGTGTGTTTTGCACTTCCTAGCTTATGCCCACCGTTGCAAACTTGGTCAGCCTCCACAGATGAATCTTCTGCTGATGCCACATTTTGTGATAGAAAAATAGACAAACAGGCAGACGAATGAAGCCGATCACGGAAAGTGAAATGGATAGAGGCGACTCCGGTAACGGAATTGTCGCTAAATAG